>QKQZ01004550.1:0-15616 GCA_003595255.1 Solenopsis fugax | reverse complement strand
AGAGAGAGAGAGAGAGAGAGGGGGGGGGTTAATAGTCGCTATAAATAGAACCGGCATTTAGTGGACTTCTAGGGTGACCTTTGCTTGAGAAAGAGGAGGAAAGAAAGAGAAGCAACGTTGACTTCCACAATGCTATTAGGCTAGGTTATTGGTTCGCCCTCGTCTATTTTTCTCTATCTCCCTCTTTATCTCTCTGTCCACCTCCCTCTTGGGTTGGGCGCCACCGGCCGTGAATCTGGGTTATGTTTACTACCCTCTTCTCACTCCCCTTGTTAGCCTGCGCCAGAGGCCGCACGCGCGACGGCGCTGCTGCCACTTTTCTCGCGCGAAAATACTGCCGTTACACGCGAGAATCCATGGTTTCTCGAAGAAGTATAGTTGTAAATGTAAGTGTAAATTTACAGATTTGTATTGTTCTACATAGTTGTCACAAATAAATTTTATTTTCTTCAAGTCTATCTTTGGATAGTTTAATATATAGCGAAATTTTTTATAACATGGTTTAAAAGTTTAAGAACAGGGATTTCAGCAATATACATTGCAAAAATAGATCAAAAATTGAATAAAATTGCACATGATCATATTGTACTTAGTAGCATGATAAAATAATCGCAACTAACCAGTTAACATTCTGATGAATAATTGAGTATTGGGCAGAGCCGGTTTAAGGTATTTGTAGGCCAGGGGCTGATGTTAAAACGGGGCCTCCTTCATTCATATAAGAATTGTCTACTTGCATAGATAATAAATATCTATTTTTAATAAAAATTATTTTTTGAATAATAACACTGAATTAAATGCAAAATAGATACATATTTTGCAATTCCTATTTAAAAAACGTGATTGTTCGTATGACTTTTGTCGTTTCTGCTTAAACGATATAAGTAAGTTCTGGATGCTGAAAATAAATACATGAAAATAATTCACATTTTATTGAAATTACAGTAATACTTATAAAAGTTTTTGCTTGATTTATTGCGCGCAAATTCATTGATTAAATCATTAAATTTTTCTAGATTTTTTAGCAGTTCGCTCTTTATTGCTAATAATGCTAATGACGATAATCTAGTATCCGTCATTGTGGATCGATATTTATTTTTTATTGTAGTTAATTTAGAAAACGATCGCTCGGCCTCGCAATTTGCGATCAGTATTGTCATAAATAGTCTAAATGCTATGTATATATTCGGAAAGACTTCTTCAAGTTTTCGAACGCACATCCATTTTAAAATATCCAATGGAAAGAATGTAACATTTTTGAAGCTAGTTATTATAAACGGAATAAATTGTTCCAGTTCGCAACCTAAACTACTTTCTAAATCATGAGAATAAATGCTAACAAGACGATTAGCGCACTCTCGCATTTCGATGGTCGTCAATTTAGTTAGAAAGCCAAATAACTTTGTTATGTGATTATATGCCGAACTTCGTTTTTCTAATTCAACTCGAAGTTTGTCAACGATTACATTAAATGATTCAATACGAAATTTTTCGCAACCATTTAAATTTTGAATCTCCGTTACATTATCTGCATATTTTTTTGTAATTTTTCGTTTCTGTGTATCAGAATATTCTTGTTGTACAAAAGAGCCTAAATTTTTAGAATCGTTTTCTATTGCTACAAAATCATTTCACTAATAAATTTAACTAGCGAGTGTAGCATATCATTAGCCGTAATCAAGTCGAGTTCGATTTTTTGCACAAATTTGCTAGTTATATTGAATCGTTGAAGAGCTCGATGCCAAAAAACTGTCATAAATGCAGTTTTTAGTTTTGTTAGTTTGTTTTTTAAGGACATTGCTTCGTGACGAGTTTCGGTCTTCTTTACTTTGCTCAATCTCATACAATGAATTATATAATTCTGAATAATTCTCAGCTAATGCAGTAATGGCATCATCACAGCATGACCATCTTGTAGAAGATAAACTTTTTAATGTAGTGCTCGCGTGTTTTAGCAATATGCTCCAACGATGCGTAGAAACGGAAAAGAAAGCATAAAGTCGTTGTACGAACCGGAAAAAATTTACAGAATCGATACATTCATCTACGCTGCATTCGCCAACTAAATTTAGTGAGTGTCCTACACAAGAAACGTAATACGCAAGTGGATTAACTTCTTTAATTCGTGCTTGTAATCCCGAGTATTTTCCAGACATGTTACTGGCATTATCATAAGTTTGCGCTCGACAGTAAACAATGTCAATTTCATTATTGCGAAGAACTTGTAATATTGTGTCATTCAATGATGCTCCAGTATGGCTATTAATAGGTAAAAAGCAAAAGAAGCGTTCATACACACAACTATCCAAACAGTACCGGAATACAATAGATAATTGATCAACGTGAGATACATCTGGTGTCGAATCTACAATAGGGCTGAAATATTTTGCTCTCTTAATTTGGCTAAGAATTTCGTTCTTAACTTTGTTAGCCATGTGAATAAATTCTTCACAAATATCTTTTGACAAATAGGAAACGTGCCCGCGACCTTGATTTGCATGCAAGTCAAAATGTTTTTTTAAGAATGGATCAAATTTAGAAATCAGTTCCAAAACACCCAAGTAATTCCCATTATTTGGAGAACCAATCACTTCATGCTCGCCCCGAAAAGCAAGACCGCGTGCAGAAAGAAAACGAATTACTTCGACAATGCGTTTTAAAACTTCAGTCCAATACTTAATCTCATCTTATAGCTGCTTAGCCATATAATTATTAATATGTGATTTTTCATGCACGAATGCGAGCCAAGTAAGCATGCATTTTTTGTGTTCTGCATTATTTTCATGTCCACTAATCTTTTCTTCTGCTTTCTTCCAATTGCTAAATCCGCCGTTTACAAATGTGTTTGTATTATTTCCACTAAAAAGCTTACAGACGTAACAGAAAACATTCCCAGTAGACTCTGATATCAACCATTTTCGCGTGCATTTTTCACTGTTAGCTAAGGTTCGTGAAAAGACCTTCGAAGATAAAAATCTGTTTTGATCTTTATACTGCCTAACAGAAGCATGAAAATTGTTATCTTTTTTCTGAAAATATTCATAGCCTTTATCCAAATACTTTTGCCTCACATTATCATGCATTTCCATGGACCACAAAAAGGGATCTTTATTTACAGATTCTAAAAAATATAAAATAAATAAGGAGAAAGAATAGGAAGAGAGAACGAGAGATAGGAGAGAGAGGGGGAGGGGGAAAAAAGAGAGACTGCAAGATTTCGTTTGTCACCACAATCAGAAGATTCTAAATGTACAGAAAACTTGTGTGATTTTTACAAAAGCAGTAAATAAAATTTTATATTTTAACTTTGCAAATTGTAACCTGCAAAAACGTACCTATGATGAGCTTGGCTTTCCTGGTTATTACATTCTGATTATTCATGTCACGACTGTCATCTGAGTGTTCATTACAAATGACAGCATCCTTAATACTGAGTTCATCACTAATAGAAAGTACTGAATTTGATGCTAACACCGAGGTTTGCTTAATCTTATCGTCATCTTTATTAGCAATAGTGCCTCCAGTTTTTATTTCGGCAGGAAAGAAGTTGGTCAGTTTCGGTAGTTTATTTTTAAAATCTTCATGTTTCTGTTTCGAAGTACCACTAGCGTATTTTCGTGGAATCATCACAAATGATAAACGGTAAACCGATAAACATGGACTTTCCTAACGGATGCGGACTTCTTTTACTTTTATTCATGTGACAATTGCCGCACGCGGCAGGGCGGCGACAACGTCATGAGAAATAAACAAATTCTAGGGACTTTATATGTGTGTGTGTATATATTTTCAGATAAAAACAATAGAAATGTGTACTTTCTTTTACTGAATATTGTGTGTCTGTACCACTGAAATATTCAATAAAACACCCTATTTTTTATTCCATAATCTAATAGCTGGTGTCAAGAGCTTTTCACAACTCTATAATAAAGTATTTTCATTAAGTATTTTCTGAGTTATGAGATTCGAAAGTTACAGTATTTTGACATAAAATACAAAAGCAACTATGTATTCTTTACATCAATTGATTCGTCTCATTATTCTGCGCATAAAAATATTAAAGTAAGATTATTGAAAACAGAATGTCTTACAAGATACTTTGTATTTTATGTGAAAATATTGTAAACTTCAAGTCTCATAACTTAGAAAACACTTAATGAAAATGAACTTAATTACAGTGTTTTGAAAAGCTCTTGACACCAGTTATTAGATTCTGGAATAAAAAATAAGGTGGTCTATTTAAAAAAAATTAATGTGACCTTGACCTGACTTTGATCATAAGCCACCTAAGATCGAATCAATGGTATTTTCTACTGTCCCCTTTCAAGAGGTACAACTTTTGTTTGAAACATTTTTTCGTATCTTGTGTAGTTTCTGCAATATTCGCTCGGAGAAATTACAATAAAACACCCTATGCATTATAATTATATACATAAAATTATGCATTGATTTTTATATATAATTTTATACAACTATATATAATTGTATATAATTATATATAACGATTACAGGAAATTATGTGCAATTATTATATACAATTACACAGGGTATCCGAGAATTAGCAGAAGTTCTTTTATGAACGAATTCTAACGGAATATTCTAAGTCGAAAATTCTAATACAAAAATGTCGAGGCTATAATATTTTTCGAATTATAAATTATTAAAGTTGCCAATTGTAGCGCCTAGAATTCGTACGCTCAGGCATAGCACATAGCACAGTAGTACCCCTTGTACATTTGACTGATTTTCTACATATTAATTTAATTTTTCATGTAATGATGAGGAGTCACTTTTAAACTTTGTCTTGTTCATCAATGATTATTTAATTTAAATTATTCATAAAAATTAATGTGAACCTAATGTTACGAAATGTCAAGCCATACATAAATCAAACAGCCATACATAAGTCAAAACTATCAAATGAAGTACGTCGACATATTTCATTTGACAGTTCACTACGGTGCTAAGTGCCATCCCTGAGCGCGCGAATTTTAGACGCTACAATTGGACGACTTTAATAATTTATAATTGGAAAAGTATTATAGCCTCGACATTTTCGTATTAAGATTTTCGACTTAGAATATTCTGAAGAATTCGCTCATAAAAGAATCTCGGCTAATTCTGGGGCACCCTGTATATGGTTGTATAAAATTGTATATAATTGTATATAAAAATCATGCATAATTATGTATAATTATATGTATTTTAATATATATGAACATATTTAATATATAATTACATATAATTGAGGAGCTGGATTCTATAAGGGGATACGCGCGGGATAAGTATTGTCCACTGAGCTAACTTTGGCTTAAACACAAAAAAGATAAAATTCGCTATAAAATTCTTTACAAGTCTCAATTGTCAAAATCGAAATTTGAGCGATGTCGAAAATTAGTCCGGTGGACGATATTTATTCCACAAAATTCACGCGTATCCCCTTATAGAATCCAGCCCCTCAATTATGTATAACTATATATAAAAAAAATTTTTACCAGGTGGTTGCGAAAGACAAATTACAATATTGTTTTGTATGTTTGGTAATTGTTTTCATCTTTTTTTGGCAGCGAGATAGATTTTACACAAGCCGCGACACTTGTCTAGCGTTCGATTCGCGGTGCAAAATAATCAGGTGAGATATTGGACCAGTGAATGAATAGATTGTTGTAACATGAAGCACAAAAGCATGAATAGAATGTTTATGTTTTACAAATTACATTTCAGTTCAGGAAAAAAAGTGATTGACGTGATTCATTTTAGACGATAGTGACTTGTAAAAAAAATGGTGACAAAAAGATTCTTAAGTAACTGAATGGTAGTACTATCTGTATGATCACGAAACGTCAAGTTCATATTCTTTGCAAAGACTTGTCTTATTGCAAAGAATACGAAACGATTAGAGAACAAGAATAAATTAAAAAATAAAGCACTGTGTCGAAAAAGAAGCATCGACAGAATGAACTTTGATTATCGATCTTTCCACCACGAAAAGAACGATCCGATCGCTTTGATCAGTGTCCGGGAGTATTAAAATAAATACACGTTATAATATGAGATCAAAGTAGCCATTGCTGCTGACGAGAGCAAAAATCTAATCACATTAAGTCGAAATCATATGTCATAATGGCCTATTTCCACTATTAATAATTGGATTTCATGATTTGCATATACGTGTGACAGCCATAATTTATTTTATGTCGTCAACTTATATTTCTGTACTCGGTTGTTTTAGAAATCCATGTTATATTTAAACAAATTCTCAAATAGTACCGAAGCATTGTGGAACAATTTTAATGAACTTAATTTAATTTTCTGATCTTTATAAACTTAATTTATAACATTGATTTTCTGCGAAAAAAATTGATTGAAATTAAATTGTATGTCAAATTTTTTAATGTTAGTCGTATCATTGAGATTATTCAAAAACGTATTGTTGGTCGCATATATTCAGAAATCTCGTTCGCGAAAATCATTGTCCGCGACGATTACATTTGTACTGAGCAACCTGTCAGTTTTCGCGTCGGTTGAAAAGTTTTGGCCCAACGCGTTCTGCGAAATCAAGCGAGACAGCAATTTGTGTGCCAAACGTTCGCGACTAACATTAGTCTTACCTCACCGGATGTGAACGCGTAACGCGTTAAAGCACCAATTGGGATTTCTACTTTGTCGTAAGAAGAATCGCTCTACTACAAATAGGTCCGTATTAATAACTCATACTCCGCGCTAAATGTAGTCGCTTGATACAGTTCGAGATAACATTGTATACAATCTTTATATGAGAAAACTCGAACGGACATATTTAGCAATAAATATGAGGTGTGTGTACACACACACACACACACACGCACACGCACACGCACACGCACACGCACACGCACACGCACACGCACACGCACACGCACACGCACACGCACACGCACACGCACACGCACACGCACACGCACACGCACACGCACACGCACACGCACACGCACACGCACACGCACACGCACACGCACACGCACACGCACACGCACACGCACACGCACACGCACACGCACACGCACACGCACACGCACACGCACACGTGTCCAAAATATCGTGTCCAATTGTACGGCGTCCAAGTAAAGGCCACTCATTCCGTTCACCCTCTGCATAGGCTCTATCAGTATTTGAAAAATCAAAGCTAAAATTATTTTTATTTTTGTAATAATAATGTATTGGCTTTCCTTTAAAACATCAACCTGGTACACGATACCGTATATTCCTAACATCTCAGAGAAAATGGTTAAGACAGTCAGAAATTTTGATGTAAGACCGGCGTTTTTAGTCCTAACAAACTCAATCAGTTTATTAGAGCACAAAAGGACAGTTTACCGAACAACAAGAGGAAGAATGTTGTATACAAAATACAGTGTAATGATTGTGATGCATCCTATGCATCGGACAGACTCGCCGTTTACTAAAAACTAGAATTTTGGAACATCGGAACGATATCCGGAAAAGTACATGCAATTTCTCCGACATTTCAGAGCATAGGATGCTTCACAATCACGACTTTAATTGGGATAATGTCGAGATTTTGAACAATGAGAGGTTTCTCAGCAAAAGACTAATCTCGGAAATGTTATTTATAAAATTACAGGATAATAGTTTAAATTCGCAAACAGAATTCCTCCATAATGGATATTTAGCGCTACTGAATAAGATTAAAGACTGAGGTTAATGACTCTTGAGCAGATTTGATGTATCAGCAGTTTGTTTTTGTTGTTTGACCGTGTAGAATAGTTGCATGCTTGAAATCTAGGTTACAAATGGTGATTATTATAGATTGCATGTGAGGAAAGAATTGCTATGAATGCTGAGTAATTAAAAATCTAAACTAAATAAGTTAGGTTGCTATGTAACTTGCTATGTAACGAATTCATTCTTTTACTTGCGTTTTTCTATTGTCAAATTTTATCCTCTCTACTACGAAAATGGCTTTTGCTGTAATAACACACTTTCGTAAAACGTTGCTAATGTTGTTTCAATAAATTTGGAGAAACGTATAAAAGTCTACTAATTCTCAATTATAAAAGCTAACATTTGTTATGGGCCCAGTAAGCACCTGAAAGTGAATTAGTGGACAGCAGCGTGAAATAAGAAGTTCTTGTTAGTGCCTATCTGGATATTGGATATTCGCAAGAAGAAATCGAAAGAGATCAAGATATCGAATTGACTGAGTCACACGGTCATGTTTCCATCGTAAAACTGAAGGGAAGAGAGAATTATTCGACATGGAAAATCGCAATTGAAAACTTACTCCAGTTTGAAGGACTGTGGAAGGCAGTTCAAGGAACAGAGGCCAATGAAGACAAGATAATAAAAGCGAAAGCGAAAATAATCCTTAGTGTAGAGGAATCAATTTATGTGCATATTTCGAAAGCGAGTACTGCACAAGAAGCGTGGAAAAATTTGCAAGCTGCATTCGAGGATTCTGGATTGACGAAAAAGGTGGGTCTCTTGAGAAAAATTACTACAACGAAGTTAGAGACTTCAGGTTCGATGGACAAATATGTATCGGATATTATGTCCACGGCCTATCAATTAACGTCAATCGGATTTGAAATTAATCAAGAGTGGCTGGAAACTGTCTTGTTGGCGGGTCTACCAGAAAGATATCAGCCTATGATAATGGCATTGGAAAGCTCCGGCATTCAAATAACTGGAGACTCAATAAAGTCGAAACTCTTACAAGAGACTATTTGTCTGAAGTCATTTAATACAGACGGAGAATCGGCGTATCACACAAAACGTCAATTTCGTGGAGCGAAGCAGAAATTTAAACTGAAGAAATTTACATGCTGGTCCTGCGGCAAACCGGGTCATGCGATTAATGACTGCACGGAGAAGAAGAAGGAAGAGAAAGAGAAGAAGCCAGATGTTCGAGAGATCAAGAAAGGGGAGACTAACACCAATGTGGCGTTCCTGGCAATAGTGGTAAGAGCAACAGCTTTTTTTACTGAGCGCGGTTCAACAAGAAAAGGATCCTGGATTGTAGATTCAGCAGCATCGGTTTATATGTCGCCCACGGAGGAGCTGTTCGACTAGATGACACCTCTAACCAATGCTGAGGTAGCAGTAGCAGACGACATGCGTTTAAGTGTCAAGGGAAAAGGTACAATTAGTATAGTGGTAGATGTGAATGGACGAACAAACATCATATCGGTGAGTGACGTACTTTTTGTACCTGATTTAAGCGTAAATCTTTTATCTGTTAGAAAGATCACAGAGAAGAACTTTGTTGTAAAATTTAATAAAGACGTTTGCGAAATAGTAGATAAACGTAGTGATGTAATTGCGATCGCGAAAGCTAGAAATAATATTTATGAATTAATGCAACCGAAAGAATTAGCGCAATAAAAAAAATTTGCGTATAAAAGTAATTAGTTGATTCGGTTAAATGGCATAGAAGGTTAGGACACTTAAATAGACATAGTATGAAAATACTATGAGATCAACATGCGCGTGAATTTAATGATCCGAATGAGGAAGCGTGTGAAATTTGTGTTAGGGAAAAGCAAACTAGGCAATCTTTCGCGAGTAATAATTTAAGAGAAACTAAAGTGTCAAAACTGTTAGAAATCGTGCACACAGATATTTGTGGTCCAATGGAGATTAGTTCAATAGGTGGGGCTAAATATTTTATCCTTTTTATCGACGATTATTAAAGGTACTTGAGTATCTATTTTTTAAAAAGTAAATCTGAAGCATTAGATGCTTTTTAGACATATAAAAAATACGTCGAGAAGAAGACAGGTGAACAGATTTTAGCGCTGAGATCGGATAACGGACGGGAGTTCGTAAATCAAGAATTCTAGTCTTTTCTACGAAAGGAAGGAACCCAATTCAACACCAATTAACAATACCTTATACACCGGAACGGTCTAACAGAGAGGAGTAATAGGTCTGTTGTAGAAAAAGGACGTTGTTTGCTCATAGACGCGAATCTACCGAAAGAATTTTGGGCCGAAGCTTCTTCAACAGCGGTTTATTTATTAAATCGATCACCGTTAAGGATTTTACGTAATCGGACCCCATACGAATTATGGACGGGGCAAAAACCAAGCCTAGCACATTTGAAGACTTTTGGATGCAAAGCATTGGTGCACATACCGAAAGAAATGCAATGTAAATGGGACGAGAAATCTAAGCCCTGTTTATTTTTAGGATACCTACAACATACAAAAGATTATCGTTTGTGGGATGAGAAGAAAAGAAAAGTATTTAAAAGTAGAGATATCATCTTTTATGAAGAAAAAGATACAAATACAAAAGAAAAAGTAGAAGATAAAGAAACAAAGAAGATTTCTGAAAATGAAGAAATTGAAGAAAGAGAGAAAATTCAAGAAGAAAAAGAAAAGATTATGTTATCAGTCTGTAACAATTTTGAGACAGAGGAAGATTCAGTTTCAGTGGAGGTACACCCAATTGAGAATATGGTATAGTATAGAAGAACAAAATAATAGTATAGATGACATCGACAATACTGATGATAATACAGAAAATAATGACGAAACTGATGGAGCAAGTGACGATGAAGTTTTAGCTTTAAATGATAATCGTGTACTTAATGAAATCATAGAAGGAAATTTAGAAGATAAAGAGTCTATAGAAATTCGGCGAAGCGAACGAGTAAGAAAACCAAAAAGATAGTTGGATTATGTTACCTTCAACGTGTCAATTATAGAATCAGCAGAACCAGTTAATATACAGGAAGCTCTGGAAGACAATAATTGGAATAATGCAATGAGAGAAGAATACGATGCTCTATTGCGAAACTTGGACATGATGTAGTCCGTTAAAGGATAAGAAAATTCTCAAAACAAAATGGATATTTAAAATAAAACAAGACTCCGAAGGTAAGATAAAAAGATATCGAGCAAGACTAGTTGTAAAAGGCTATGAACAAGTAGCAGGTATAGATTACAATGATGTATTTTGTCCGGTAGTTAGATTTACTACACTAAGATGTTTATTTACAGTGGCAGCCAAATATGATTACGACATAGGACATTTGGACGTGATAACAGCCTTCTTAAACGGAGAAGTGGAAGAAGAAATATACATCCTACAGCCAGAAGGTTTCATTCAAATAGGAGAAGAAGAGAAAGTCTATAAACTCAGAAAGGCATTATACGGTTTGAAGCAAGAAGCTAACGTATGGAATAAGAAACTGGATAAGGAACTGAAAGAATTGAAATTTGAATGTTCAAATGTTGATCAGAGTCTTTATATAAGAAGAGATAATAATAATCTAACATATCTGGCTGTCTATGTTGACGATTTACTACTCTTCACCAATGATAATAAACTAAAGAAGCGAATCATTGGGAAATTAGAAGAAAAATTTAAGATGCGAAACTTGGGAGCAGTCTCAAAAGTACTAGGAATAAACGTTCGTCGTGATAAAGAAAAAAGAAGAATTTATTTAAACCAAAAAGATTATATAGAGAAGATATTGCGACGTTTTAATATGGAGAATTGTAATACAGCGAAGACACCTCTGGATATTAATCAAGAACTTACGAAATGTCACCGAAAAACTTTTCTGAGAGAAAGGAGATAAAAAATATACCATATAGAGAAGCAATAGGAAGTCTGATTTACTTTTACCAAGCTACACGTCCAGATTTAGGGAGCACAATTACAACTCTAGGATCTTTTGTTGAAGATCCTGGTAATGCTCATTGGTCTGCTGATTATCGAAAACGGGTTTTACGATATTTAAAGGGAACATTGAATCTACAATTATAGTTTGACGGTTTAGATTCAATGACATTACACGGTTTTGCGGTGATGCGAATTGGGCAGGGGATAAAGAAACAAGACGTTCGACGTGCGGTTATATATTCCTTTTAGGCAACAATACAATTTCTTGGTGTTCAAAAAGGCAACAGTCGGTTTCTTTATCCACTACCGAATCGGAATATACAGCAATTACTTTAGCAAGTCAAGAATTAGTTTGGTTAAAAATGTTAATAAAAGAAATTAATTTTGAGAGCGTTAATGAATCAATTAAGCTTTATTCAGGTAATCAAAATGCGATCAAACTGCTACATTCAAGTAATTTTCATGCAAGAACAAAGCATATAGATACAAAGTATAAATTTGTTAAGGAAATAATTAAAAGAAAAATAATAAACTTAGAATATGTACCGTCTGAATCTATGTTAGCGGATGCACTTACGAAGGCCGTAATAAAATTAATTTCTGCAATGAAGGCATGGGATTGTGTAATTAAAATAAAATGTAATTCTTGCAACCTTGATTTCAAAGTGGGGGAATGTAGAATAGCTGCATGCTTGAAATCTAGGTTACAAGTGGTGATTGTTATAGATTGCATGCGAGGCGGGAAGAATTGCTATGAACGCTGAGTAATTAAAAATCTAAACTAAATAAGTTAGGTTGCTATGTAACTTGCTTTGTAACGAATTCTTTCTTTTACTTGCGTTTTTCTATTGTCAAACTTTAGCCTCTCTACTACGAAAATGGTTCTTGCTGTGATAACACACTTTCGTAAAACGTTGCTAATGTTGTTTCAATAAATTTGGAGAAACGTATAAAAGTCTACTAATTCTCAATTATAAAAGCTAACAGACCGGATAAGTTACAATAGACACAATTATATTTTGCTCGTTGGAGGCTTAGGCACATGTATTTGAGAGCTCAGTACAGTTTGTTCCTCCGAACTGACAAGTCACAATACAAAATCATGATTATTCAAGAGTGACATATAAAAAAGGTGCAAAGTTCTGTTTAATTTAATATGATTGGCGAGTTTGACAACGTGTAGGCCTCTTTGGGTGAGTAATTCAGTGTGTGTTAAGAACGATGAAATCGAAATCTGCTACACCTTGTACTTAATTTCAACACAGTGAAGCAAATTAATCTTCCAAAAAAGGGAATGATCACTGGATAGTCAACCAGCGAATTATTGTCCTTGATCTTGAAACCGGTGGATTGCTCAGCCAGAGAGAAGACTGCGCGCGAGATTATTATGTAATGTTATTTTTCGTTAGCTGAGGATGACTCAAATCGGAATCGAAACGTTCGTTTTGTAAGACTTCTCTGCATGTGAGAAGTAAATAAATAATTTTTAAACTGTGCGCAACAACAAACGCGTTTTACTCTAATATCTGATATATTTTTTAAATTGACAATTAAAACCTGTTTCTGCTCATGGCCAATAAAGATAATCAAAAAATAACAATTGGAAATAGTACCAGAGCATGAGAAAACATTATTCACGTAAAAAGTGTACGTTGCAAAAANTGCAATTATTTGTTATAAACAAATTGTTAAAATTTGACTGTAGAGGAAAACTAGTTGCGCCAATCGATTCAACAGGAAAAATTACTGAAGAAACATATACGACGCTTTATTTATTGTTACAGTTGTTATAATTGTTATAAACAAATTAATTGCATAATTGATTTTGATAAAGAGATAATGATTGAATTTCGTAAAGCGCATGATGTGCATATAATAATGTAACATTTTAGCCTTGTTTAACGTTCGGTGATCAAAAAAGATTACGTCATGTGCATTATGCGCTTTACGGAATTCAAGTAATGTTGCATTCTTGTGTGACAAATACTGACGTTTTTCGTAATAGCAAGCTTGCTTACTATCTGCCATCAATCTGTCAATCAATACATACAACGGATCTGTCTGTTATCAACTTCCAATCTGTCGTGCATTTTGACAAAGGGATAATGTTGCATTTTTGCATGATAATTGCTAAAATTTTTGCAATAGCAAACTTGTTTAATATCAGTACCGGAAATAACAATGTATGCGGACCATATGCGGGCCAAAATTTGTTGCCAATCTTCGCAGTTGCAGAAATGGTTAGAGGAGTAAGCATACATTTGTTTATATTAATTATTTATGAAGAAATTATATCTCAGTTTAAAGTGTTACTTCATTACAACTTGTTGACGAAAAATTGTCGTCAATGATAAACAAATATTTCCATGTCAACAAATTGTCGACAACAAGCTGTATTTTAGAAACTTCAACAATATTCATAAGTATTCTGCTCCTTGTGTCAAACTTTTGATATTATACGTGCCATCATTTTGCTCTCACATTGCTGTAATTATGACATACGAATGCGAGCTCATGACGATCCGTCAGTTTGCTGTCAATATGACGTGTTATTATTCATAAACGTTTGCTTTTAAAATTTCATTAACTGATGATGTGTTTTTGCTCTCCTGTTGCTAACTCAGTTCTACGTTAAACTCTGTAGTCAGCAAATTGACTGCAAGTTCACAATAATATAGTGCATTAATTTGCCCGATGTGCTAAAACACACTTGGTTATCTGGGTTCCTTTGTTTTTAATTAATTAAATTAAATATGAAAAAATTTTTATTGCTTAATTTCTAATCGTTATTCTAAATAATTCTGTAAAATAAATTAAAACTTAAATGTTTTTTAAATGGTCAAAACAATAAGATATAAAGACTAGTGTATACTAACAGCAATTTATGATTTAAGAAGGTCAATAAACCGAGCATAAAGGATGGAACGTATATATTAAATATTTTTACATAAACTAAAGTCTTGTAGTCTTACGAAACGTTTCGGCTGTGCTTAGCCTTTCTCAATCGTACAACGAGTATTAGATTAATCTTCGCCAACAAAATTAGTTATATCAAGTATTACATTCAGTGTTTGCCGTTATCTATATAAAATTATTTTGTCAGTCATTATATAATGTGAATTATATTTGTATATTCCTTCTATTTTCAACTTTGATTTTTATTTGCATATTGATTTAAATTTAACGAGAAATATTTTTTGTTAGATTAAATTATTTGAAGAACTTTTGTTTTTAAAAAATAATGATTTAGAAATAATACTATTAACATATTTCATATCCTAAATTGTTTGCTCAATAACAATATTATCTGAAAATTATCTAGATAAAATTATATATATTTTTATCTTTTATCTACACACTTTATCACACACACACACACGCACGCACGCACGCACGCACACGCACACGCACACGCACACGACCACACACACGGCCCACCCCCTCCCGCACCCATCCCATCAGCGAGGTCCCCTACCGAGCAAGTGAGCGGTGGGCAAGTGAGCGGTGAGCGGGGTGGACCTCGCTTTGCGTAGAAAGTCGCAAATCCATGTGGAACAGAATAATTATAGACCTCGTTTGGCTCGCGAGGCAGGGAGTGGGGGTGGGGACCTTCCTTCGCTTGGAAAGTCGCAAAACTTCATTCGTAAATATTTTTTTAATAAGGAGTGAGCATTATTTAAAACCTTTTGTAAATCACTCAGGACCCTTTCCTTGATAACATACATATGTCAAGGTCAAGGTCGTCAGAGGCTCTCCTGTAGTTTTACCAATATTACTTACTACAATATGCTTTTACTTAAGTCATCTCGTATTTACACAACTGTTTTAAAATTAATTAGCTAGTTAAAAGAAAATTTGAAAATAAATTTCGAGTTTATACTAAGAGTTTTTAATTAAAAGTTAGAAGTCCTCATATTGCATAGAGGAGAAGAGGATAATATGGCACCCATTTTTATTTTATTGAATAACTTTGTTTATAATT
>QKQZ01004549.1:0-18382 GCA_003595255.1 Solenopsis fugax | reverse complement strand
GCCTACCGGCCGCGCGGCGAACCTCCCGCGTCGCGGTCAACATTGCAGATATCTACTCGCCGGTGGGTAATATGAATTATTTCAGGGCAGGTTTTTTATTCCTTTTAGCTGTAGAAATAATATTAATACGTTATAAAATACATTTTGTACCGCGAAAAATTTCTCACATCATTTCTAAAACGCGATAAAAGTAATGAATAAATTTTTGCATAAGTAGAAAAGAAAGAAAATTTTAAACCGTTTAGTTATAGTAGCAAGTAATGAAAGATTAAATTTGTATTTTTAAAATTATGATTAAAATTAATAATGGCGTTGATAATTTAAAATAAATATATTTTAATACGTAAATTTAAATTTTTTCATATTAAGTATTTTTAAACTGAAATCATTAAACATATTCATTTAAATTTATAATTTATATTGAAATTCTCTGATTATAGAAATGCGGACGAAAAAGTGCAGCTTCTATAAGCCCTGGATTAAAATATTTTATATAGTTTACAGTAAAACATGGATTATTGATTTTCGCATCAAGCATTTTATGCTCACTATTAAGATATTTTCTTCTTCGCGTTGAAATTATTCGATTAATTTGTAAAAAAGCAGACACCATCAGCTTGCATAAACGATAAAGGGGGGAAATCTAAATAATTCCAAATGGACCTTATATTTTAAATACAGCGTAACGCAATATATACCTTAATTACATTTCCGATAACTCTATTAATACCGTTACCGAGCTCTCTAATTACATTCTTAATTACGCTTGGCCAGTACACGCATTGTGTATATTCGGTATAGCGAATAATGTGCAAAATATTCATTTCATTTATCGATTTTGCATTCGAATTATCGTCAGTATTATAATGACTTTATGAATACGTCATAACTCGTAATGTTTATAACGAGAGAGTTTCATTTAGTAATTGACAATCAGAAAGATCGATCACAGATTATGTTATTTCGAGTTTTACGTGACAGCAACAGGAATCGTTCTTTTTATCAGTCTGATAAATTATACATATTAATTTATATTTTATATTTTAGCATAAATTAAGGAATTCTAACATTACACAATATAAATCCACTGAGAAAAAAGTTGTTAAATTGAATACATTTTTCAACTTGATTAAATTTCTTCAGTTCAATTATTTAACTTAAATACATAAAATATTTAAACTGGCGAAATTTAACCAAGTCGAAAAATTTAATCAAATTAACAATTTTTTACCTCATTGCATTAACCTATATCTGATTATCTGACTGCGCATTGGAGATTGAAAATTATGAAATGAGAATTAAAATTCGCCCAATTAAATAATCATAATTTTAAATTATTTTATTCCGACAGATTGAATTGTTCTAATCTCCAATTCGCAATCTTTAATCTTCAATGCTTAGTGTGACGTAAGTTTTAGAAGCATTCAACTAGAGAGTGCAAAGAACTGTCACACATTTCTTCTTACTTTTCGACAAAACTTATCATGGCTCATCTTACAATATCTATTAAGATCCGCGTGTATTGTTACATATCGATTGTGCCGAATGTTCCGATTTCTAACTATGAACAGAAGGTGAAAATGCTCGGACAATCCGCGTTCGTTAGCCTATAACGAAGACCACTCATTTCCGGCTCTTTTATCTGTCCATTATTAATTCAGTCGGTGGTGCCGGAAAAGCAAATACTTTCGAATTATTCATAATCTCTGCGGCATTCGCGAGAAGCGTAATGGATCTCGGTGAATAAAAGCTCTCACGGTCTCGTTCACTCCATCGGAACACCTGCGAGCGCCCGCTGCAAATTAAAATCATGCGGGAGAGACGGAACTCATCACCGACGCGGAAATGCAGCCTCGGAATTTCTCCATTCCGGAGATTTCCGGCATTGATGACATACGATAGTCACGCTCAGCTGTGCGATTACACGTACTGTTTTCGAGCAAATGACGCAAACCCACCAACCTCCTTCAATTTCAATTTTGTAAAAATGTAATTCAATTTCGTGAAAATGTAATTTAATTTCGCAAGTATTGCATTGCCCGCGATTTTATATTACAAATAACTGCATTATTTGTCAAGTATACCAATTTTCGTTTGCCAGCTGTTTTAATTCTAAAAAAAGAAGTTTCTGTACTCATAAGAGAGTACAAAAATGAATTACTCTACTGTTGTTGAGATTGCCGAAAACACAAGCGAATCTTTTATAAATTAAATTGTAAATTGTTGCATAAACTGTATAATACAGTATACTACAGAGTTATTTAACAGATTTCTAAAATTTTTACAACGTGTTCATAAAAAAAAACTGCTATTCTACTTCTCGAGAGTGTAATGTTATTTCCTCATAACGCTGATTAGTAAATACATGACGTTAATTAATATTGCATATAATGATAAAATGCGCAGAGTATCCGCACATATCGCTTTGTGAGGAAATTTCAATTTTAATGAAAAGGAAGCCGCTACGACACACCGTCGACAGATATATAGAGGAGAGAGACTACCCTGCGCGCTTCCTGTAACTGACGTTCCGTCTCCTTTCGCCAAAGGACTAATTTGCAAGGCAAGGGATTTAATTAGCGAGTGCGCCATGACAACGACCGCACGTTCATGTCGCGTGATATGGCTCTTTTTAATCGTTCGTCTAATCTAACGCGCTTGACTTATTGTTGGATTCCCTGCTAGCTGTACTTTTCCTGTACGCAAAATTTTTCCAATCCAAAAAGAATTTCCTTGCTGCACGCGCGAAACACAAAAGTATAAAAAGTAAACTATTACACGCTGTTTTCTAGATAATACGTTTCATCTTCCAGAGACGTGATTACGCGTTTACAATGCGCTTTCAAGATTTCATTGTATGCGCGTACAATTTACATGGATGATACCGTTATGTAATAATTCTACGAGGATTGATTCGCGTTGTTGTTCATAATTAACGTGACAATTGCGGCTTTATCGTATAGACAGCATAATCACGTAACGATACAATCGTAATTATAACTCGATGTCAAATTAGAGGCCGGCAAATTCGCTTGATAATCGGTGATTCGCGTTTCACCATAATCTAAAATCCCTTTCATCCAGACAAGTATCAAAATAGCTTCTTTTCCCTTTTGCGCTACAAAAATCAAATATTTAAGTTAATATTAACTTACCTTTACACCGTACGCTTAATGAATAAAATTTCTATCTTCCTTTTTCTTATTTCAAATATTTATTTTTCAATTTAATATGCACTTTCAAATTTTACGGGATCAAACTAAACTATACTAAAAAAAAAAACCATTTTTCCGCGATTAAACATAAAATACTCAACGTGCACATGTTCACACAGATTTTTCAAACCGAATCTGTATCACTCTTTTATCTCAACTTTTCCTGCCCAATATTCATATGCATCTGTAAGATTATTAAAATATTTCCGTTAGAGAGATACATCCCCGGTGCGCAAGATTATTAAAATATTTTTCCTTGATAATCCGTTCCGCGTCGCCCAGGAAGCGTACATAGGATTTTCCTCGAGCGCTTTTCGCTTTTCCCACGACTGGCTTTTTCCGCGACCTGTCCTCTTTTCTCTCCTCGCATATATACGCATCTCGATCCTGTAGCCTCCTCCTTTTCGCTTCCTTCTTCACGTCCCCCAGAAATACTCCGGATATCCTCGATTCTAATTCAATCGCACGATTTTCTCCCAGGAAATCCCTCCCCTCGAGATAGCTTTGCCCAATACCACCTACTCACCTACGATCTCGGGAACCTTTCTCGTACTTGCCCTCTCTCGTGCAGCCGGTGCGTTTTCAATTCCGACCTCGAGGCCGCTATCCGCCGGACTGCTGCTGCGCGATAAGATTTAAGGGCGTCCCGAGGAGAAAGGAAACGACCCGCACGGAGACGGTGGAATGGGTACCCTTCGCGGTTTCGCGAAAATTTAGAAATTCGTGTGTAAGATGAAATATAAAAGAGAGGCCAAGTAGAGGCATAAAATTAATGGAACGCGGGGGTCGTCGGAGCTGACGGAAACGCAGAATTTCTTCTTTATCCTCGCCGGCGCAATTATTTTTGCGTCTTCTTACTTGGAAAACAGTTCCTTGATTTCATTAAAATGCTATGTCACAGCGCGAGCACCGTTTCGTACCGGAAGAAAAGTTTCGCTCGTGTAAGAAGCTCCGCCAACATTACTCGTCTCGCGTTACTAGAATTTCGAATATGATTAATAACTGACGGAATTATCTGTGACATGGAAACTGTTTATATACGGGTGACGCAGCACGTTTCTCTCGTAAAAAGTGTCAACTTTTTCGATTCGACTCGCCAGTATTCAGCAAGATCCGCGTCTCATCCGCGAGATTGTAAAATACTCACGTTTGCGCTTCTACCGTAGCTTTGAAAGTTATTTCCGTGAGTGTCCGTGCCCCGTGTATTCCCTATGTAACTTCCCTTCGTCCCCGTTACGTAACAGCACGAGATTTACAGACTTTTTCCCCCGGATCTCCTTTCACGATAATTAGATTAAAAATGTCCGCGTCACGTACTCGCATTAACAAATTTTATGCAGTAATCACGGGAAAAGTTGCATTAATTTTCATGAAAGCAATTGTTTCTGAATTTATGAAAAGTAAAGGATATACAAATGTATTTTAGCAAATATCTTTTCCTCTGTTATTTCGTGCGAGTTTTAATTATCGTGCGAGAGAGTACGATTAAAACGTAGCAGCGGCGTCGCACACGTAATTAGCGTTATACACTTTTTATTTCGAAACAGGGAGAAGGAGCCTTTGCTATGTGATATTTTACTGAAACTTTTAACGTTCGTTTTCTTTATTTCGCGAAGATTAAGTTTGTACTGTGCACGCTCACTGGACGTGAAACTGAAACGACTTCAACGACAACTCGCTCAACAATGCCTCACTTTAAAATGTTCGCTTCATTTCCAACTTCCAATTCAGCATGAGAATTAAAAAAAAAAAGAAAGAGAGAGAAATTCTCTTGCACGAAAGTGTACCATCTAGTAAATGCTTTATGATAAAGACGGAATGGAAAGAGCACGAAGGAAGAAACTTCCTTCGGCCGCATCAATTTTCGTTTCCTATATTTCACCGCGCCCGGCTCGACGATCCCAACGTGCTAATCGATATTTACACCCTTTTAACGCGAGGAGTAATTAATTATAACTTCCGAACGGTGAACCATTTTTTACAGAGACTACATAAATACCTATCTTATACCCACATAAATTAAGAGGAACTGCCAGCCGATGTAATCGATATATAACATTATTACACTGCGCGAACGTATCCTAATGAAAATCATTATATTCCTTTGTAATACCGGGAAATGGTCTACTTTGCCGGGATAGGTATATCCATTTCTGTTATACACCAGTAGTCAGGAAAGAACCAGTTTCGCTGAACTATTTTTAGCTACACTGAGAGAAAACGAAATCATTTTGGCAACTCGGAAATTCAAGCACCTGTCTGTTTTACGAAGTAATAAGTACCAAAGTAATACTAAATACTAAAAAAATATAGTTATTATAATTTATGTGCACTATCGATTAATAGTGAAATAGCAATTCAACTACATTACACAGTTGTATAGATTTTAGACACTTACGTTGTGACAATTACATTTTTCTAGTTAAGACAACTATTTTTTTTTTATGAAGCATGTTATAATAATAATTAATTATTTACTACAGCACACTTTGGCATCAGTAATATAAATATTTTTCATTGAGACTATTTTATGTAAGTATGTATGTAGGATCTAAAATTGACTAAATATTCATACAGAACTAAAATAATTATGATAACAGTGATGATGCTGCATCTAAAATGCATTTGTGTTACTATTTGTCTGTAGTTATTTAATGAACAGTTATATTATATCTTAGTTCATAAAATTTATTTATTATACTTATTACAACTTTATAATGCATGTTGAGGAGTTATTTGTCTTCAAATTTCTAGTTATGACTTTTTTCTCTGAATATAGAATATACAAATCTATAAATAATTTTATTAGATAAAAATAATTATGAAAGACGTTTAAGCAGAATAAGCAATACTACACAAAGTTTTGATGTTTGAACGTCCTTAACATAATTATTTTCATAGTTCAACGAAATATAATTTTCGAACTTGTATCCAGCTAAAATTTTAGATACTTCAGCAAAATGATTCTTTTTGTGTAAAATTATTTTTATTTCTCTCTCTCTCTCGCTCTCTCTTGCTCTCTCCTGAAACTTGAACTTCAATCGGATAAAAAATATTTCTATTTGCTTTCTTGCGCGACTTTGTATTTTTGGAAAACTACGCTCAGAGTTTTTATCCTGTGGTTGAAGAAAAATCACCGGCTTTTCGCGTATTTCAGCATACGCGATGCTCGCGTGTTACTGTCAAGTTTAAGGTCAAGCAAAAAACGTCATTTTCCGGCAGTGGCCCCGCGACAGACATAAGAGGATTAAGCTAGTTTTCTTCTCACGGGATTCGATGCATCGTACCAGGTGCTGCTGCGGCCGCCTTCCATTTCCTTTTATGACGCACGATCATTGACGCGATTAACAAGGATTTTCATCTATTTGTGTGCCATTGAGGCCCCATATTTGGCGATTCGTCACTTGTCTGAATATTGTTATTCGACCTAACATCGTTCTCTAAATAGGATTTCTCCCACAATCATCGCATGGTAACAGCGTATATGTATAATATAATATTATATAATTACAGTTAAAATCCGAATAATCTAAAGCTGTCGAAACCACACAGTAATAATATTAATAATACATAATAATGTTTCGAGTTCTACGCAAAATCGGCCAGAATAGCGCACTGATATGAATTATATTCAAATCCAGCCAAAAATTAATATTTGAAAAATAATTATTGTGTAAATAAAATAAATAAAACCATTAATTTGGTAATAAAATAGTAAGTTCACCTCGTAATCCGATGTTACTCGATACCTTTCCTAAATTATCAGAATTTCCTCCTTCTCTCAAATTTCATCATTGGACACACACTCACGAAATCACGATTGAAGCGCGATTCTTTTCATTCCCGACGTTAACCATGTGTCAAAAAAATATTTGAAAACGGCACATACTTTCAAATCCGATTAAAGGAAGTTTAAAAAAAAAAGTATCGCTCTTAAATTCCACTCTACAGTTTTTAATTCTCTCTATCACATCGATTTCTATCAATTCTAAAATCACGCGAAATATCATGGATTTTTATTAATATATTTAGACAAGTAACGATCGTTTCGATTTACAATTGTCAGCCGTAAGAATTGAACACGTAAACCGATTGCTAATTGTAATAGACGTCGATCGTATTTCGATAGGTAATAACATAATACGGAGCAACCTGCGGCGCGCAACCTGCCAGATCGACTCTCATTGTGCGAATGATACCACAGTGGCCTTACGTAAACACAACGCAAAGCGCTGTGCAAAAAAATAAACTTTGCACGCCAGCCAGTATCGCTGTGAAAAAAAATATTTACATTATACTAGTATAGTTTATAAAAGATTTAACATCGTTCTGCTCCGTATATTTCTGATCAATTATGACATATCTGCTATTATCCCATTGTTTGCGATAAACTTTTTGCTCTTTTTTTCGTTCTATAAACCCGAGTTGGCGATTCGTTTAACGTCGCGTTCTCAATCCGAGAACAATAGGTGAATTATGTTTAAAACCATGGAAATCGAAAAAGCGCAATGTTATATATTTAAATATACGAGAGATATACGTGAAACATGTACTAAAATCAAAGTATCGTTAAAGAAGTATGTATAGTTATCATTACATTTATATTAATTATCACAAACATTTGAAAATATGGGTTACACACATATGTATATAAAATATAATTAAAATATACTGACTTTTCAAATTAATATTAAAATGTATGGCGGATAAAATAATAATTAAAATTCTTTCCTGAAATCTAACGCGAATTATATAATTATGCGTCCTTTGAAACAGACTTTAAAATAAAAAATTAAATAATTTGCGTATAATAACTAAAATCTATTGATCCTCATTTTTTCAATATCAGCTGATTGCACGTAATATTTGGAGGTAAAAAAATTGAAAAGCAAAGCCAATGGAGCAGCAAAGATTAATATTTATGCCATCAAAATTAATAATATCAAGTTACAAATCGATCTAAAAAATAATTCTGAATTCTAAATAAACTTGATATGAATGCGGTATCATTGACCAAGTTTAATTTTACAATTCAAAAATGATTAGAATCTTAATAATTAATTAGAATATTATCTCTTTTGAAAAAGATTTAAGCTCTGCAGATCAATTGCAAATTAACAGTTTCTACATTTCTTACTTTCCATTGGACCGGAAGAGATAATATAACAATGCAGTATTTTTAAATGAAGAAAAATACATATATGATGCTTCATATTCACATAACCATTATCAGGTTTTTTTGCTTCTCTACATATTTCCGCATTGGAAGGGTAGCCTATTATTCAGTTGATCCTTTCAACAATGTGAATATCTCCGATGTTATTTCAACGTAGTTATTATGTTTGCATAATAGTAAAAAACATCCCGTATAGTACAGATTCATTAAATCCGATTTTAATCTTGAAAAACCTTTAATGAATTGGAGTTGATTTTTTTCTTAACTAATATACATTTACCTAACACAAATATTAAGTTTTCGAATTGTAGGAAGTAAAATAAGAAGAGATTTCTGTTTCACTCTGATTAACGTTAAAATTTAATACCATGTTCTGCTGCGACTGTCAAATAATAAATTTCTCTATTACATAAGTAAGAATTTCTATTCTGTAAATATGCTAAATCTCAGACATCGGCCTGACAGCACGCTTGCCTAATTGAATATTTATGGGATGTGTTCTATCGATTTTTTTATACGCGTCCAATCTTAGGGTCTACAGTATTAGATAGGCCAATCTTTCTTATTTTACTCTAAGCAAAGAGGATAGGGTCAGATTAAAGTTTTTGCGGGACGGTCCACAGAAAAATCGATATACCAACTCTGCAACGAGAAAGCGTTCTCTAAACTCATCCCAGGATCAAGCCGGATTAAATGCGCAAAGGATTAAAAATTACTCGAGCACTGGATTACGTCGACGCCGAAAGGAAATCATTTTGCATCATCCACGTTGCATTTTGCATTATCTCTTTAAAGTCGTTTACACGTAGAATGCAGTACGTATTGAATGGAATATCAAATTGCATACATTTCAGCAGCCTTACAGAATTTCTAATAATTTTATGATTGAATGCCCCTTGTACTGATAATAGATATCTCTTGTCGCACATTAAAGATTTAATTAATATTTTCTAGAATTGTTTTATGTTTGTACACGGAAAGAGCAATTTTGCTGAAATACGAGATTTGAAAAATAATTACGTTGAACCATTTCAAAAACTGTATCGTATGTTTAACTTCATTTCTAGAACATCAAAATTGTTTGCAGCAACATTATCATGCTTGGGCGTCCTACATAATTATTTTGACGGTCCAGCATAAAATTATTTTCTGCTCTAACTAAAATTTTAGATGCTGCAGTAAAATTGTTCTTTCCGTGCAGCAGTATCGATATTCGATTTAATTATCATGCTAAATAATGTGTTTAATAATTTTCAATATTATGTTCAATAATATGTTGAACAATGCACTTTTAATGTTTACTGATGATTTAGTATTAGTTGCAAAATAGTGTCTAATGTAATTTTAGCTACTTACAATATGTGCTATTCGATGTGGCGTTTTGGCGCGATAGTTTGACCTACAAAAGAAGAAAAACAAGAATTAAAATACAGTTTCTCACATGTACGATTATAAATAAAGAAATTAGCTCGACAAAAGTATTCTCTATTAATTTCTTAAATTTCCGTTCACAAAAATTTGTTAATATCTAATCATCCTAATCGATCATAAATTGAAAAATACATATTTTATTGTTTTTTCAGGAGGGAATGGGTTTAATATGTAGATGCAAGTCAGCATCAATCGTTATTAAATTGATTTCAATTTAATTAATGTGATATTACTTATTCTTATTCGTCTTAGAGCTGTGTTATGACCGGAAAAACAATTCGGCGCGCAGTCGGGTGAATTTGAAAGAAGGTATACAAAATCACACAAGCAAATATGAAGCAATAAGATCTAGCTATGACCGTAGAAGGCTCTCTTGTTCAATTTATATTTATACATTAACGGTCTAATATCTCTCTAATTTTACATATTTTATGCTTTTCCGCAAGGTATAATAAAAGTTGTGGAAAAGAACGCCAAAATTTACTTCAAATTCACTTCAGGATATTGTATTACGCATTCTTGAGTCCTGAGATTCACTTTAATCTGCATAACTGAGACGTTCGACTTCATACCAGCTTCCAAAATAGTGGCACTGCACGAGCTCCTCGCCGAGAATTTAGATTAGACTCGGAGGACGCGAGCGAGCGAGCGAGCCTCGCTTATAACTCTATCGAGCGCGCGCATATTAGCATCGAAGAGAGGAAGGATGCGCCTCGCCCGTTTTTTTTTTTCCTTTTTATTTTATTTTTCGGACGATCAATCGATCGATCGATCGATTGACCGGAAGGTCGAAGATTCTCTCTCCGCGACTCCGCGTCGTTCGTGCGCGACGTCCAATAAGGCGACCAAAGCCCGACGACAGCCGAGGGATTTCACAAGGTGAGTCTGCAAGACTGGCTCTGGCATGGAAATCGCCGGATAAGAATTTCATCGCGATTCCCGATGTCCTCCCTTGTTATCCCGCTCGACGCCGCGTTATTCTCGCAGAGAGACTACGCGTCCGTCGCAAGAGAGAGAGACAGAGAGAGAGAGAGAGATAATAATTGCGGGGCCGCCACCGCCCGTGTACGTGCCGCATGAGAATGCAGTTTTCGCATACAGTTGCAACGCTGCGCGGCGAATCGACACGGAACGCAGTTTAGCCGCACGATTTCTCGCGAGACCGTTCAGTTCGCGCTCGCGCGAATTAATTACGACCCGGATATAACGCGGCAGCGAAAATAGCCGGCGGCTTCTATCGGACGGTTATTTTCGCCGGCGGAAAGTGTTGTGTGCTGATATGTGCGCGCATGTCAGAAATCACGATTATTATTTCCTGAACTACCGAGTGCCTCGAGTATTTACCGTGGTAGGTAAATGCCACACTTCTCTCTCTCTCTCTCTCTCTCTCTCTCTTTACGCGGCGCGTTTTGCTCTCGCCTCTCGTGGAGCTTGAGCGGGCTTATGTAACGTAATTACATTCCGCACGATGCATTCTGTACAGACGTACGAACATGTATATTACGCTATGAATTTTTCAATACTACCTATCCGAAACATTTTCGACGGAAATAAAGTACCGTCTTACTACCGGAGAGCAGGCGAGCGCAATCTCGTCCGAGGAGAGAAAAAGCGATCTCGACATTGTTAAAAATTAGGTCACTGTGCTCGCTGTACTGCAAAATACACGCTCTGACAATCCGCGCTGTGTGTCCTTACTTTATATATATGTATATATTTTTTTTATTTCCTTCTGCAATCTCTGATTTCTTTGCGCTTTCGATTGCGGGGCTTGCGCGAATTCCGTGATTGAATCTAAGTCAATAGACGAAAGAACTGCAAACGGGGATCGGATCAATCAATCGTCCACCGGAACGGATAGCGCCATAAATTCTATCTCGCGAATTTCGACAGGTCCGTGTGTGCAACCGGGCGCAACTGCGGGCGAAACTGCAACTGCAAACCGACTGTAATTGGAAGGGCCGTGGGGCGCGGCGCTATGCTACATATACGTCGTGTATATGGAAGTTATCGCGTAGAAGGACCGTGATCGAAATCGAAAACCTCCGCCGGGCGCGCACCAACAGCAGCAGCAGCGTTTTCGGCTTTCGAATTAGGCGCGTCGACACGTAACACTCTAATCGAATCGCCACATACACATTCGGGCTGGCACTTGCAGCTGCGCTACAAACTTTCAATCGCGCGCAAATTGGCCCTCATAAATCAATGCCATCGCCGTAAGTTGCGAACGTAGGTAATTCGAATACATATTACTTTCCGTGCAGTCGCGGCGAATCTACGCACGATGAGAAGCGTCACGTTAACGTTAATCCATTCCATTTTGCTAGATTTGGATTTGCAATTTTATCAATTTTATCAATTTGTAATGTTGCGGCACGACAAATTTTATCAAATGCAAATTGCGTGCATTATGTAATTTTAAGAATTAATATGCCCCACATAAATCCCCCCTATAAATTATACATGTGTATGTATATACATGTATACGAGTACTTTAAATATGCATTGAAATGCTGTGTCATATCTGCTATAAGCGATTACAAGATAAAGATCAACATTTGCAAATTAATTAACTATAATATTAACCACAATATGGATTATAGTTGCGACATATAAATGGTAACATAGACATTCAACGAGTTTTATAAATTGTTTCTCTCGAAGAATTAAAAGCGATTAAAATAACAAACGTTTGTAACAAAATTTTTCAATTAAAAGTAACGTGCGTAATGACGCACAAAATTGTAACCGTACGCAATTAAAAATATTCGCGAGAGCAGCGATGTATAATTTTACCTAATTGGCGTAAAGTTTATATTGTTTCTATATAATTGATATGTAAATATACTTTAATTTAATATTCAATTAAACGCGCATTAATATTTATACTGCCTTTTACTCATAATTACGCCATAATTCAAATTACCTATCACTTTTGACAATTGAATTTGCAGCAATTCGATCTGCAAAAATATAACGCGATGTAATTAGAGTACTACATTTTACCTACATTGCAAATATTTTACTGCAACACTGCCCGCGCCGATACGTTCAGAAAATGCTTTAACAAGCTTATGAAATGAAAATCACCGGAAGTTTTATTTTGTTGAAAAAATTACCGTACATGCGTAACATTCTTTCAGATCCGTATCTGCAAACTGAAAGACTTCCGCGTGTTATCCTTTGCATCCTCCTCGCACGTATTTGTCCACCGTGACAATAATCGTAAAAACGTCGTTCCCCCGACGTAAAATCCATTTCGTTAGTTTGGAAAAAGCTATCAGACTTTGAGCTAGCGCGAATTCGCGAACGGTGACGCTCGCACCATCGATCCTGCACGATGTAAGCCGGGAGCAATTTATTTCGCTTAAATTTAATCACGATATATGACGCTTGATGTTTTTTTTTTTTTTTTTTTTTTTTTTAGAGAGAGATTTGTATTTATGAAGGCTGACATGGCGGAGCTTGAGAAAATAGATCTCAACTGTGCCGGAAAAGTTTAATCTCACGCCTACAGCAGGTTCATCGTTCTCCGGAGTGGAAAGAAAAGGATTTTCGACGTGAGGAACCTTTGTTTATCAAATCACGTTACTAGATTTTTGCTAACGACTTTATGGGGAGTTCGCAGATTTCATTTCCGAGTGGGCCGTAAATCCTAGAAACTTTTCAAATTAAATTTCTAAATTGCGCTTGATCTAGCGCAGGGCACTCTCGGCCTCGCTTAACTGCCATCCTTTATTTTTCAAGCAGGCGAGAAAGTCCGGACAGTTTGACGAGCGTTTACCGAGTTTCGTTCGGGAATTCTCCTCGCGCGTAACTTACGGAAGTCCTGGCCGAGAAGTCCTATGGTGGAAATAATGAATCGCTTCGCACTACGGATGATAAATGCGGCCTTGATAAATCGCAACATCCGCCACTAAATTTGTAGTACGGTATAATGAAAATGTGCTCGTACAGCTAAAGCTTTCCGTCTTGCCTGTTATCAGAATTAATGAACTCAACTCGAAAGGTGGCGCAAGCAAGAGAGAGATACTTCGCAATTTCATTATAACTTCAACTGGAAATACCCAAAACTTTTCGTCGTGAAAAATAAACCGTCTTTTTGTTTCTCAAGAAATAAGCGAACGGTGCATGCCACGCAGAATGAAAGGCACATCGCACATTTTATTCCCACAACATTTTTTTCCTCTCTACTCTGATTTCCCTAGACGAAAGTTTAATAAGAGGTTATTATTTTTCACAATTCTTATTCAACATTAAATATCTTCGTAGCTAATATTAAAATCTTGAAATTCCATTAAAAATGTTGTCCACTTGAATTTATATGGAGTGTACAAATTTATTTCTTCTCATAATTTTATATATCATTAACGGTTTGTTGATAAAGATTCAAATATTGATATTGTCAAAGCACATTCTAATATGAAAGAATATGCAGATATTCGACTAAACCTTCAAGAAAATCATCGTGCACGCATATTGACTTTTTTATCGTCCTGAAAATCTTACGATCGTCGGTGATATCGCTGAATAAACTCGCGGAGGTTTAGTGTACCGACCTGGAAAACTGAACGAGCTAACAATGTCTCAAAAACGACCGTAAAATCCGAATAAAAGGAAGAGTAAAACCGGAAGGTACGTCGGTAACGGGCAAGGCGACGGCGGCTAGGGAAGAGGGAGCGAAAAGAAGCCAGATGAAAAGGGGTAGCCGCAAATCGAGGTCAGCTGAATAATAAATCATTCAGAGAAGTCCCTTTTCAAAGGCCGGAACGTCGTAAGCCTTTTCTCGCATCCTTCTCAGAACAATCGTATGAAAACGCGAATTCTCTGTGTCCGCGCGTGAAGAATGACAAAGAGGCGAGGATACATAAATTGAAACAAAAACATAGCAAATCGATTTCGCGCGGAAAAGAGTGACTTCATTCTGATTTATTTGTTAAAATGCGAAAGTACGCGATGAACATTTTCAGGACGATAATGTTCTCTATACATTTCGCGCGTTCGGGTTTACATACACTGAAGAAAAAGTCTGGTTATAACTACCAAATGTATAGTGAAATGGTATCAATTAAATATTTTGTCAATATAACAAAAAATAATTTTATTTTACTAAATGTTTAGTAGGCATTATCAAATCTGGTATAAGTTACTAAATATTTAGAAAAGTAAAATTATTTCTGGTTACATTGACCAAATATTTAATTCATACTATTTCACTATACATTTGGTAGTTATAACCAGTCTTTTTTTTTTCAGTGTACAGTTTAAAGTACACATACCATTCTTTGACGGAGGCTCCAATTTTAGTTTAATGCATGCACTCTTTCGTGTGCACGCCTTCGGCCAATCAATTGCACCCCCACACACAGTGGTAACTACACACGTTCGCAATATAGCAGTTACCCCGAAATTCCGAGCACACACGCCCAATATTTCCGGACAGCATCACGTTTCCCTCGTATTTCCGTATCGCTTACGAGGTGCCTTTCATCTTATCGAATTCTCAGTGCCGCTGGAAAACGGGAGCTGTGCAACGACAATAAAACGCGAAACTAACAATATCCGTGCGACGGGTTCACGCTTATGGGAAAACCGCGTAACCGCAGATGTACAAATACTTACGTGTGGAATTGCAAAAATGTGTATTGTATAATATGAATACTGATGTAACATTGTCGTGCATTTCTCAAAAATGGGAAAAAAACTAAATCAAAAATTGACACTACACGCGCAACGTAACATAAAATTTTTAGAGAAAGATACGTATAATTTTTCATCAAAAATATACAACTGATATTGCAATTCACTGTGAACAAATACAGTTTATTAAATGCTATACAATATCGCGTACAGAAATTGTGCATCTGCACATTTATTTAATTATTAGTTATTAATTAAATTAATATTGTAAAATATTCATTTTGAAAAAGTAATCAACGCGCGCGCGAATATTACTTCGCGATAATAATCTTCGATTTCAAATAACTAAAAATTGCAAAAAAATTTTACTGACCGATTGAAAAAACAATTGGGTCAACAATGAAATTTGATACACATAATTTCCACAACCGCACAACTCAATAGGTTACGATAGAAAGTTACGTTCCTGAGATGCACACGGATAACCGTGTACGTGGTAATGGATACGCGAACTGTTGTTCCGGATAATGGTATCATGGATAAGCCTCGCAAAACGGTAATACGTTCGACAAGGAAGATAAAGTCCCACCGTTACGGAATGGAGATATCGAAGAATTTATCTCAGTCGGCATTCAGACACCTTTACATTTATCTGACCTAAATTTGCAATTTTGTATGTGCCAGAGTTAAATAGAATTTTGATTGTTACAGTTTATGCAAGTAATACATCTTTTTAAAAATAATATTAAAGACTTTTTGCATTGAAACTGAATCACCGGAAATTTAATAAAAACTGATTTACATAAAATAAAAAGTTTTCTATTTCATGAAGCCATAAAATATATTTTAATAAATATTTCTTTAAAATTTTACCAAGTTTTATTATAAAAGTACTAATTATCTTTACAGATAGAATTTTCAATGAAATAATTAACTGATTTTCAGCAAAATATGTAGCAAAAAAATCGACAGAAGTTACGTTTTTTTTTAATTGATTAATCAATTAAAACTATTGATAGTATGTACTTGTCAATGTAATAGTCAATGTAGTAGACTACAAGTTGCTAGGCGTATCATAACAATGCCAATATTGTCTTGCTTGTGACAGAATCAGATACGTTCTCTCGCGGCGCTATACAGAAAGAATTTTTTTATTTCAACGTGATACGGTTGAAGAAAAAAGTGGCATCGACATAACTGAAATGGACGGATGCTCTGTACACCGTAATGGAATATCCGTGCAGCAATTGCCTCAGTTAATAACGTCGAGAACATGAAACAGCAGCGGTATGTACTCGTATAAGATCAATGTCCGTTCATGGATATAAAAATAAGAAAAAAATTCACGTTTTGCAGTCAGAAATTTCGAGTGAACTACGAATCAAAAATTTAAAAAGTGAAACAAGGATAAATCTTGAAAAATAGTTAATATTTCAACTTTGATCCTAATAATGTAAAAGATGCATTATTCAAGAAAAAAAAGATAGAACGGTTTTTTTGAAACACAAATTATTATCAAATGAGATGTCTCTTATCAATTGCAAATATATTTTCTTCCTTAAAATATCTCGAATAAAATTAAATAAAAGTAAAAAAGGGGATCATGGTAGAGAGTCGCGTCGACCACGCGATTATGGTTCAGAGAGAAGATACCGAGATGCGATGATCGAAGAATCTAGCTTTCCAGGTCCACTTTATTCGAGTCTCGATCAAGATCCGCGACGGGGTCTCAATAGACCACTTGATCGACCGGAAGTGATAACAGAATGCACCTGTGCTTTCTCGTAATCGTTCGAGGAGCGCTTCATTGTTATTGCCGTGCTTCCTTCAAAAGATTGGAAAACGGAGATATTGAGATTGGAGCCTCTCTCGATCGATTTACGATCAGTTTCTAAGGAGAGCGAATGTCGTTTTATCGATTTGTAATTTGTGAAGATTAATCGACCGAGTCATTACGAAACTGACGATGAGTCCTGTACATAATTAGAGTGCCGCATATCGTTTCGCCCTTTTTTATTTGTCATACTCTGTTATGTTAAAAAATGAATTTATTTTCATTGATAAATAAATATACAATTGATTATAAAAATATATATATAATTATATCAGTAGAAATGAAAACATACATATTTTTTTAATAGAATAGATTTTCTAAAAAAGTTATAGATATTGTAACAAACGTTGACAACTTAATAAAAGGAATACACAAAGGAATACGCTTGAAAGCATAAAAATCGTAAAGTACACAGATCAGATAGAGTAAAATATGAATACGGACAAAAAGCAACAACGTAGTCTCGCAACATCAATTTCAGACAACATGACAGTAGCCTTTCCTCTGCCGTGTTTAAATATTAAGGGAATTAAAGGATGAACGATAGCTGGCAGCGGCGCATCGAGGATATACCATACCGTTTATTTAAATGTCAACGAAACGAAACAGATCCGAGAGGGCTTTATCCGCGAAAAAAAATGCGCCGTTAACAAATTGCAGTAAAATTTTAACGCACGCGTATTTTAACAGAATTCCAACCGACTAATTATACGCGAAAAACCACCCCTTCCCCTTCCACTTTACTTTCCGACGAACTCTGGGACACTTCTCTTCCGAAAGATCGAGTTAAGATACTCCAATAAAGGATTATTTATTTCTTCTGCCTCGACTCGCCCCTTCGAGGGTTCGCAAAGGAGAGGCTCCGAAAATCGATCTCCGAGGCTCTCGTTACCGAGAATTATTTACACAGCGCGGCTTCTGAGTTCATTATTGAATCGTTATTTCTGTTTTAATAGTTCGCTAAACGAATCGCGCTCGAATGCAGAGGATACAACGATGCAACGCCAAAAGCGAATTATTTACGCTGACGACACCGCACCTGCATGTATGATCGATTTCGTCGTTCGAAATTAAAAAAAAAAAAAA
>QKQZ01004538.1:0-12273 GCA_003595255.1 Solenopsis fugax | reverse complement strand
GGTCAAGATGATGCTACAAATGCTTTGAAGCATCTTTTGATTGGCCAATTTGTAAAATTCTTTATTCTGATTGGTTAATCAAATGCTTCGAAGCATTTGTAGTGTCTGATCTGATTGACCGCGGCCGCAGTGCCGATCAAAAGTTTAAAATCATCTTCGGCAAAAAGATGATAAAAAAACAAGTGTCTTATAATCTTAATGTAAATTTTCTCATATAAATTTTCTAAAATTTTGTACGATAATTAAATTGCTTTTAAAACATTTATCTTTAGACTTTCGACCAACGCTGTAATACATTTTACTCACGATCTTCTGGTGCGTTCGCGCGACGCCGTAATAATTACATTCGTAGGCAGAGACGGGCGATCGTACGCGGTCACCGAGCTGCAGCAGCGCATGCGATGCGACGCAGCGAAGGCTGGCGCACGGTGAACGCCTTGCCGTTCTACTCGTAGCAATGGCATGTTTGCTGGGGTTAATTGTATTGGCTCCCTCGGCCTCATTCTCATTCAATCGTGATCATTACCCGCCGGGAGAGCATCCTCCTACGTGTCGTTTCGGTCGAAAGTGCATGGAGCGTGGCTGCACACACGCAACGACATTTTCTTCGGCCTTAGACGGGGCACTCACCTACACCGACGAGAGTGCCTCACCTATCTCGGTCACGCGTGTCTCCGCCCGTGAGTGTATGGGCTCGACATGGCGCGTTCAAGAAAGGATAGACGCGATTCCGCGGCTTATTCGACTGCACCGTGGAGACCAGCTAACGAACGTACGAGTGTGCATGCACGTTTCTCTCTGTTCGGTCTATCGATACAAATTAATAGCGTCTGCCTCACCGAGGGGCCCGAGCGTAGCTCCGCGTAGAGAAGACAACCGAGGACGCCCGGTCGCCAGCGTGCCGCCTTCGAGTGCATCATGATGCAGCAAAGAGAGCGAGCAATAGATAAATCTGTCGTTGTGTAATGTTATATGTGCGACGAGATAATGAGTTAATATTAATAAATAAGTAATAAATAAATATTATCAGAAAGTGAAAGTGTACGTAAAACGTGGAAGATGATATAAACTAAAGCCAAGTATTTATATGATGTGAACTTAATTTTTTAGAAGATCTAACAGGAGACTTGTAAAATTCAATCATGAAAAACATTAAGTATTAAAAATACTACTCGTTCATAAAGCACACTGAAAAAAAGTCTGGTTATAACTACCAAATGTATAGTGAAATAGTATCAATTAAATATTTGGTCAATGTAACCAAAAATAATTTTACTTTTCTAAATATTTAATAACTTATACCAGATTTGATAATACTTGCTAAACATTTAGAAAAATAAAATTATTTCTGGTTATATTGACAAAATATTTAATTGATACTATTTCACTATACATTTGGTAGTTATAACCAGTCTTTTTTTCAATGCATCTGACAGAGAAATAGTTTAATTTATATCTTGCGGAAGACGGTATCAATATCCCAAGTATTTTTTATATCGCATGTAAAAATAACGTGTCATATATTTTAATTTACGACACCATTCGTTCTGATCGTACGGTGCCGGACACACTTGAATATGTCACGAACGGAGGGTATAAAAATTACTCGTCGCGGTAGCATAAATATCGAGATAAGTGACACCGTAAAGAGCAGCATAAAATCGCGGGTAAGTGACACACGGTAATGACACACGCGTGCGGAGAATAACAATAAAATCGCAAGTCGTCATTCGGAAAGATTACGCGCGAGAAATCAACGCTCGACTATGAGGATGATGATCTCCGCCGTAAGAAGCGGATCCGAAAATCCGTTCTTTATACCCAATGCGACGACCACCGCGAGAACGTGGAATCGGCTAAGGCGCATAAATAACCGGCCGGTAGCCGCGCGCAACCATCTCGACGAGTCGGAGTCGGTGTCGAACAAGCGCGGTTACTAACAGGGATACGCGAAATCGGGATTCCTTCGGGCTGCTCCGAGGGCCGTCCATTACTCTCGGATCGCTCTCTATCCACGGTGAGGTAGGATACACCATCACGGATGGACATGAGGGATCGCCCGGGGCTCCCCAGGTAGCGCGGCCCGAGGGTTTCGATCCTCCCCGGACAACGAGTCGCGACAATCATAAATTCTGCTCCAGCGACGCTTTTTTCGGGCTTTCCTGTGGCCGATTCGTCGTCGTCGTCGTCGTCGTCGTCGTCGTCGGCGCGGCGCGTCTCGATTCACGCGACTTCGTCTTCGATCTCGCGCCCGAAAGAGAGGGAACCGTGCCGGTCGGTCGTTTTGTTTCATTTCCCGTGAAGCCCGGGCTAGCTCCGGACTGCGAGGAGACCCGTAGAGGGCAGAACGACGGTGAGAACCACGATTTGCGTTTTATTCTGTTGCTCGTTGCGCCTGAATTTATGGCCTTTCCGCCGCTTTGCCGGTCAGCCGAGGCGGAGAGGCGCCCGCGCCGTTTGTGGGCCGCTAAATTATTCGCCAGGGTGTGTATCCGCGTTCGCCGGCGATGCCTTTTGTCGAAAATACGCGAAAAATATCTACGTCGTATTTACATATGTATAGAGATATCGCCGGTTATTTTTACGACGCTCTGGCGTCTCTCGGATGACGAAGAAAAGAATTTAAATTAATCTTCTAGTTAAGAATTTTTCTACTATATTTATAGAAGTTTACAATAAGGAAACGAATCATAATTTTATTGTGTACTTCTTACTACATAAATGACACTAGCTAAACGATATTAATTATCCATGTTAATTTGAATCTCATGTGAGTTTGCTACTATTATGTATATAAAGAAAGAAACTCATTGCGAATACGTTGATTACGAGATTAATTACATGTCAATAATAATAATCAAATAATAGTGACTATTATAATATTAACAGTGATTACCATAATTAGCTGATGTCAGTGAATATAATATTTTACAAGGCCTCGTTATTAATGGAAAAGATCTTGTAGTTCAAATAGCCTGCTGTCGACAACGTAATTGATACTTTATTAAGTACAAAGTAACGCAAATTCAATAGAAGCCCGTCGCGCCGTCAACTTGTCGCTTTTCGCGTGCAACTGGCTAACTCGATTCTCGCACGACTAGACGTGAACTTTTCGCTTGTTCCGAGTTAGCGGTAACGGTCTATAATCGCCAGTGAGATTCAAAGGCAGTGGATCGAAATCCGAAGCGGAGTCGAAGGGTTTGCTAATCAGAGATTTAATTGATACCGCGACAAGCACGACCGTCCCACACTAGGGATTACTCCCACACAGAGGGAATACTAATACGTATACGTGCACGAGAACGTTACATCGTATCGAGCAAAAGGAACGGACCGTAATACATATGTAACGCGACAGCGCGATGGGACACGAAATGAAGATGAGAATGGTAACCGGGGAGTAGAACAGAATGGGTTACAGGGGCTACTTAGTCCTGAGCTCTCCATTAGTAGTAGCAGGAACCAATCACTTCTTCTCTTCGACTGCGAATGCCCTAGCACTCGTTTCGATTATTGCACGCCCGATCTAATCTAAATTGTCATCGTCGATTTATCCCGTATATTCCAATCGTCGACGAATGCTGGCAAAGAGATTAACGTTTACGTTTAATTTTATATAGACACGTAACAGGGGATTCAATGCATAGCGATTTGATTCTTTGAAGGCCAATTTAATTTCAATTAAAATTTGAATTACAGAATTCTTTTGAAGTTTCGAGTTTCAATAATTTTACAGGAAAGAGATAGATCTTCTCATTAACCCTTAAACACATAAGTGGGTCTGGGAGGCCTTCCCGAAAAAACTTTATTTTTGTGCCATTTTATTTTAGTTGAGCAATGAAGTTAGTCAATCATATCGGTCGATAGAGGAGAATTCAAACTTTTTTTCCACCTAGCTCGAATCTTCTTTCTCATTCCGTCTTCACACAGCAAGCGATCGAATTTTAGGAGAATTTTCAGCAGTGTGTTTAAGGGTTAAAATTCAATATCAAGACGATATAGAAACCAGTATTTAAATCTTACAATTAGCAATATTTATGAGGCGTAATCATACGTGATCACATAATTTATATGGATTTAAAATACCTAAAATGCTTGTTTCTTGCAATACTACTTCGTTTTATTTCATCAAATATTTGCGTAATATAGATGTGTAATATAGATTTTGATGACAGTCTTGTAGCTTGTGATCGAATATTTCCGGATAACTTACTAAATAAGTCATTCGCAACTCATTAGTATTCACATATTAAATTAATAAGATATCTTCATTAATCAATAAACAAGTTTCACAGCTGATCTTACGTCGTAGCGAGTACATTTAAATTTAAACCTGATTCATTACCTGAATGGCTGGTCAGATCACGCCACTGCAAGATCGAGTGTAGATTATATGATACAACACAGTTGACACTTACCTGAAACAAAGGAAAAGAAAAAATTACACTCGGATATTTATAGAGACAAATAATTAACTGATATTAAATAATTAATTTGTGATACATTGATTCATTATGATGACATTTTACATTTTGCATTGAATATTTCGTAATGATACGTAATGAATTGAACAGTGCTCCCTCAGTGTTCGTTTCGGTACGTGCCGGTATTGCGTCTGAATGATACCTTCCTGTGGGTACACCTTGACGTTGGTGCTCAGTACCCGGAAGGTTTATCCCGAAGGAGAAGCGAAATACCCAAAATACTGCATTGCTCTGAGTGGATGCCAGTCAAACTGGTCAAATAATTACATAGTGAGCGCATTCGATGCATTAACTATTACTGTAATGATTGACAATTGTACATGTAAAAGATTGAACAAATCAATCGAAAAAATTCAATTCGATCTTAAAATAGGATATCTTCAATTTATTGCGACAAATTTGAATTTAATTGACGTCTATGTAATATGGCTTTCGCTTCTATTACTTATAATTCAACGCATCATATTAATAATTAATTTTTATATCTAGTATAATAAATAAGTAATAAAAAATCGTATGTGTGAATAAAACTTGTCGGCTCTTATAGGCATTATTATATTGTTTTGATTTATATTCTTCAGAGCATAAATTTTGTTTTTCATCTTCAATTCTTATCGTATTTCCCAGTAGTATTTTTAATTACTTTTATTGCTTCGAAGTTACATTACTTTTTTCGTATACCAGTACGATCGCATGTAATCGGAAATGGATGAATATAAATGCTATCAATGCGCTCACAAAATGAACGTTCATATAAATGCAGTAGCTCAAATAAATTAATGAAATATATTAAAAAGCGTATATACTTAAGTACGTAAGACGCTTATATTAGACGTTAATAGCCGAACGTACATGAGAAACCGGTTGCGATTTATTTTAATTATAAACATTTCGCACGGCACTTTTATGAAGAATTCGCGTTGACTGTCACTCTTCCGTCGAGACGACGCGTATAACAGTTAGCTTCGTCTTTATCGATACGTCGTTCGCGCGGGCTTGGGCTCATCAACGAACGTTGCTCGTTAATGATGAAATCTTATCGATAAACGTAATGTTGTATAATTAATTCGACGGATATCATCGTTACGCTCGGGACAGACGGAAGGATTGGTCGATCTCGCATTCATTTCGCCCGCCCAAGCGCACGCAGCTTCATATCTGCATAATTGTACAATTATACAAGCGTAAGCCGTCGTCTTGCTTACGCGCATACGTTCGCCGATGTGTGCACGCATGGCTGGCTTCGTCATTGCGCGGTTTGCGCGACTCTCTTACTCCTTCCTCTATTTCGTTCTTCTCTCCACCGACTCTTCTTTCGCCTCACGACATTTCCGCGCTAATTTGTTTACGTAATCTCGTCTTCTCGTTTTCCGCTATCTCGCGCGACATCTATTTTATCCTAACTCGCTGTATTCCTCTCTATTTCGCTTTGACACCGTTCGCCGTGAACCGACCTTCCAAATTTCATTAATTCGAGAACGCCAGGGCGACAGATGTTAAACGTAGCTGGGCACTTGCGACACTCGAGACAATCGGGTTATACGGTACACAAGAATTTCTGCACTGTAACAAGGACGGAATTTTCCTTGGAAAATTGTTTAAGGTGATAATGAACGTAATTATTTATGTCGACATGAGTATACGTACTCTGTTATCTTCTTTAATACCTTTGTTGCTTAGCTCAAAATATGCTAATAACAAAATTTTATTATAATATATATTCTGCAATAATTGCGAATTGTATGTCAAACAAAATTACATCATCAAGAGTATTACAGGAAGCGTTTAAATGCTCCCATGTTTTTCAGAGATATTTCCGAGATTACTGTTATCGCGTGTAGAACAATAATGCTAATTACACAACGAAACCAGAAGTGGAAAGTAATTTGCGAAAACATGGATGTTATAACAGATTCAGAAACTTTGTTCATTAGGTTTGTACGTTAGATCTCCTCCCGTAGACTTGGAAGCCAGGGTATTAACGATTCTGCAGCCGAGCGGGATCAAGAAGTTGAACGAATTCCCAGCATGCGTTACGAATTATCTCTCATTATGCTCGGCCTACCTTGAACTCCAATCGCGTTGGAGTACAGTAGTTGCCAGTTGCTTTTAGTTTCGAGTGAGGGAGGTCGAGCGCATATAAGAATTTTCGCTGTTATGAATTGATGGTCGTGCCGCAACGTGACACGAAGTGTTGTCACGTGCGACAGAGTATGAGACTCGAGACGAAATATTCTTCGTTGTTGCGGGAAAGGCCAACGGCCTTTCTCCACATGTTTTATTGCTTCCTCCTGACGCGCTTCCTCCGTCGCTCGTAACAATTTCTTTGTGTTTCTCGAGATGTTATGATAGAATAACATCGTTTATTTTGAAAATATAACAGAAGCTAATTTCAGGGATTTAATGAATTTAATTTAATTTAGGAAGATTTAATACACAAGCGTAACGTATTTTTTTTTCGTCACACATTTATTTCAATTGGTTTCTAAAATTATGTTCCTTCCTATATACTCCATAATTACGTTCAATGAAACACGAAAATAACAGGAGGAACATATTCTGAGAAACCAATTGAAATAAATGTATGACGAAAAAGTAACATTTTGTACTTGTGTATATTAAATCTTTCTAATGTAAATTATATTTATCAAAAATTATCTTCCTAAAAAGATTTCTAAAATAAACAATGTTATTTTATAACGTGAAAATAGAAAGAAATTGTCACGAACGATGAAGGAAACGGTCAAAAATTATTTCAATCACATCGCGCGCAAAGTAATTAATAAAGTGATTAATAAAGAAGCTAACGAGTCATTCGGGGATGTTGATTAATCTGCCTAAAATTTAATCAGGGTACGTGGATTGTGCTCGCGCGTATATTAAATCCCGCGAAGAAACTTTCGCGTCCCGAGCGAACGCAGCTGGAAGTTCGTAGCACACGGAACGGTCGTAACACACACGGGAAACAGGATACGAGCTCGGTGTGTCCAAATTGTCGCGTGTGAGATTACTCGGATAATCCGGGCGCAAGCATTCACCTATGGAAAAGCGACAGCGAGTTTAGCTGTTTAAACTCGGACTCTACGAGGCTGAATTCTCGACGAAGTCGGTATCCGTTTTCTACCGTGCGCACCGCGATTTCTATTCCCAGCTTTTCGCGCGTATTCGCACGAATCTCAAATACCCTCCCGGGAGAAGTCGTACGGGTGTCGAAGTGAAAACTCGACGAGATAATGCAATCTTTTGTAGCTGGTAGTACAGCAATAATGACGCTAGCGCCGTCTCTTCCGTTTTTATGACGTCGACAAAGCTCGAGAAACGCGCGTCGATCGGTTGCGAACTCGTAAAACGGCGTTTCCCAGCGGCCAATATTGCGATATTACGCGGCGCAATTCTTTCTCCTCGTTTTCCCTCGATATCCATAAATCTTATACGATATATCAAGAGTGAAGGATAGCTAGAACTCCGACGACGAAATGGCTATCGTTAAGAGCTTCTTGTAACATGGCCGGTACAACGCACGATGCTGCACCCAACTCTGTCGTCACGTGTTCGAGGAACCGACGACCGGCTCGGCGATATCCTTACTAGAAATTCCAGCAACGGCATCGTTAAAACGCCCGTAAAAGTGGCCGTGGATTTGGCCGCGCTTTATGGGTCGCGGGACCGCGATATTTTTTTTTAGGGTCAGCAGCAACGTTAACGTCGTTAAATTTACGACGCGTTCACTATAAGTCTAAATTTCTAATTCAGTGACATCATGGCGGCGACAGCAGGCTGCTCTTTCCGCGGCCGACTAGGGGTAACAATAGGGGATGATCGACGGGGTGCCCTGGATCGTCCTCGTTTATCAGGCGCACAAATAAAGCATAAAGTCGTGCGGGTGGCGAGTGGGCAAGGTGCAAGGCACGGCGTCGCGTTAAATAAAAGATGCGAATGCATGCCGAGTAACTGCACGGTTTTAAATTCTCGTAATGAAACCGTAAAGCACGCAGACAGAATTCACTTTATGGCCGGTTCGAGTGCCGCTAGACTGCGGCCCGTATAAATTTATACACACTTAAAGCGGACCTCTCCCGGTTGTTTCGATAAATGTATCGCCCTCGCTCGCATTCGGTATTCCCATGACTCTTGGCATCCGCTGTAAGTAGGTATGTGGTAACGTTTATGAGCAAGCATTTAAAAATCTCTTTTGCTCAAGTCAGAATCATGCGCATTTAAAATCTCAATATGTAAAAAATAAAAATCGGAAAGGGAGAGAAATTTGTAGTTATATATCATTATATCGTAGTTACATTTTTATCTACACTGAAAAAAAGTCTGGTTATAACTACCAAATGTATAGTGAAATAGTATCAATGAAATATTTTATCAATATAACCAACAATAATTTTATTTTACTAAATGTTTAGTAACTTATACCAGATTTGATAATACTTACTAAACATTTATTATAGTAAAATAAAATTATTTTTGGTTATATTGATAAAATATTTCATTGATACTATTTCACTATACATTTGGTAGTTATAACCAGATTTTTTTCTTCAGTGTATTAAAAGACTTTTGAATAATTTAATTATTTTACTTGCAACTGTTTAAATGAGTAAATTTTTAATTCCTAAATGTTCTATTACATCATTTTGAAGTAAGACTAAACAAGAGGTGGACATTTTTTTGGAAAAAAAGAAACGTGTCGTAAGTTACATATCCGGTAGGCACGCGTGTACACCGGATTGTTGAATGCATGTGTGTACAAGTGGCGACAAAGCGCGCGATACTGAGAAGACGAGAGGCGACAAGAGAGTAGAAGAGGAGAGAGAAAAGGGCAGGTGTTTTGCGAGGCCGCTAAGGTGGACGTTGGCGCGTTGTTGGACCACGAGACCCGTTCAGGAGGCTGTTCAACCTTCCTTCGCTGCCGTCGCCGCAGTCGGACACCCTCGGTTCTCTCTTCCTCGCGGAACGGCCGTGTTTCACCGATCTCTTCGGATCTTCTCACACCTGGCTGCGTCTACCTGCCTACCTAGGCGATTGCCTCGTCCGGCTCGGCTCTCTTGCCGCGCGCTCGCGTTCTCTCTTTCATTCTTCGCTGCTCTCCTCCGTCTTCTCCCGCTCCGTCCACTTCCTACCTCGCAATCCTTGCCCTGGCTACCTGTCTTGGCCAATCGTTCATCTCTCTCTTTCCTTCTCTCCTTGTCTCTTTTCGCCTCCGTTTTGCTGTCGTATCGCTTTACTTTCGAGCGAACAGCGGCCGACACGAATGTCTGAACATTCTTCCTCTCTCCCTTTTTCCTTCTCTTCAGCCTCCTCTTTGCCCTTTTACCGTCACCCAACGCGTACGTCCTCGTGATCTTATTCTCATTCCCGACGCTCGCGGCTCATTATGCAGGGCTATGCATCGGCGAACCGATTGCGTTCTGGCCATGTTGGCGGAAAGATTTTTTCGCATTGATTGCGGTAACGAGATCCGCCGCGCCGCGCTGGCATGATCGATCGTGTTCGAATTCGCTCTTGCTCGCGGTATCGCACAATCGGCGATATTCCTCAGGAATAGGTGATCCGAGAAAGGTGTGGGTGTGTGTTACGCGATAAACCCGTTTTCCGGGCTTCGCCTTGCAGCGGCGATTCCACGAGATACCGAGATGGAATTCGCGTAATCGCTGCGATTTGCATTTCTTGACCGGGGAGAGAAAGAGAAAGAGAGAGATTCTTCTTTATCTCTCGATTCTTTCGTCGATTGAAAATTATCTTTCGTTGTGTGATTGCCGATCTTATTTTCCCGATGCGCCGAACGCGGAAAGCGCGATGAGAAATATTGTTCGAGTATGTATTGCGACACGTTGGAAGATGGCGTGGCGATAAGGTGCCCTCGAGAAGATAAGTTGGATGTAGGGTTTCAACGCGGAAGTACTTCGAGTTTCGTTCCACGATTGAGAAGCGATATCGATCGCCATCGCGATCCGTTGTCGCGCGAGGGTAAATCTGTAAATGAAAGAATCAACCAGCCGTATACGGACTGAAGATTGTCTTCTGGAATGAGACGCGAAGTCACAGATAGATTTCGCCGTTAGAGTTTCACGCTGTAGACATTCCCCCGTGTTTCAATTTTCTCGATATCGATGGAATCTTTTCAATTTGCATTCCTTCACATTGAAAACCAATTTTCCACTCCAACCACTTTTGTTCTATAATTGGAGATTTTCCCATCAACGTGTGTGATTGCCGCAGAGTTATATCATTTCTAGCGCGTTCGCACGCCGATATGAGCCGCCAGACATTAATTCATAATGCATTGAGCAAGAGACTTTCCTGAAATAATTCTAATAACGTCAAGAATCCCAAGATCGGTTGTGTATCAAAGATTTACGTTTAATTTGTGCTAGCAGGTAGCGGCTATAAAAGAAAATCGTAAAATCGTGATTCGAAAAGTTATTATCGCGTGTTTACGTACGGTCGTAAATGTACTCGACTGAGAGACTTTTCTTGAATTTCCTAGAGTCACAGTCCCATTAGCTGCATCGCGACGCAGAGAGAGTAATTTGGTTCTCTTCAACAATTTTGGAAATTTTCGCAGGTGAAACTAAACTGCAGTTTTCGGTGCATTCGGTGCATTTTCACGCGCGGACTTATTTGTAATCCGCGTATATAGGGTGGGATGGCGTCGCGATGATGAAAAAATCGACGGTGCTCGCTAAGCGAGCTCGCCGGAAAGTTCGACAACAATTTTTAATTGCGACTTCGTCGCGTCACGCTCGCCTCGCGCCGCGCGCATTGATCCCGTTATGCGTTTTCCTCTTTCGGTTCGCGTAGCTAGCTCGCTGTCGTGTGCGCCGCGGATCAACCAGAAAGTCGTGTTTTTTACGCCTCCGTGGAACGCGTCGAAAAGCTCGGTGCGAGAGATCTCCGACAATAGATGCAGCCTCGACGATTGATGAATGAATCCACCGGACAGCGCACAGCGCGAGGCCTGGAAGCATATCGCTGTTTCCGGATTTTCGATTTTTTTTTTTTTTTTCTGGTCTGTCCCAACGTTATTTCGTCACGCCGATTGTGTACTGCCGGGGCGACCCTGCAGGTCGGTATACGCCTGCTTTGTTTTCCCAGAATATTGAAATATCGGGATTATATGATACGTAGATCTCCAATTTGATCGAAAATGAAGGAGCGACTTTGATTTACAGTCTGCCGACATTGGTTTAGATATTTGTGCGCGAAGAGTGTGTTGATAGATCCACGTAGCGCTGGCTAGCGGGTTTATACCTTAAAAGCGAAAAAGCGTTTTCAAATCGGCTTACTTTTATCTGACTTTTTCAGTCGCCCGGTCGTTTTTCTAAAAGGAATTGTGTGTTTATACGAACGTAATCGGAGAACGTCGAGCTTTTTTGGTTATTTGATTTTACACTGAGATCGCACATGCGCCAATTATAATTTCATTGACTATTATAAAAATAGATATCACACAACTGTTCGCTAAAATTGCACAGAATTTCTCGTGAGCATAGACTGACCTTGAAATACTCGATTACATTCTAAGAGATAAAATAAAAAAATGCATATGTGAATGTGTTGATGTCATGGGCATGGCTTACGTGAAAGTAGCGAACGCCATAAGCGCCTGTTATTACCATAATCTCTACGTAGCTGCTTATGTAACACGATTGTTCGCACCATCTGCTACGATACCGACGCGCGCCCCGGGCGATAAAAAGTAGAAACTCTGCGAGGTCGGCACGGATATTTGCATTTGCATTTGCACGGTAGGTCAATGTAAACGATCCGCCGCCACGCC
>QKQZ01004537.1:0-29876 GCA_003595255.1 Solenopsis fugax | reverse complement strand
AACATTTCATACCAGCAACATTGAAACATTCTAGTAATATTGTAAAAACAGGCGAGTTTTTAAATTTATCGATTAATCAATCACGTTATGCAAATATAGTTTTTACAGAGTAAAGTTGCATTTGCACATAAATGTGATTGATCAATCGATTTAAAAAACACACCTAACATTGTAAAATTGCTGCAATATTACTGGAATATTTTGTGCTGTTTAAGGGATTATTATCATAATTATTCTACAGCACAGAATACAATATAACATTTTAGCAATATTGTAGCAACACTTCAGCAACATTGCAGAAACGTTGGTGAAATGTTCTGTGCTGTATGAGTTTTATATTCTTGATAAGTTGAAAGTACACACCGCACGTAATGAGACAAGGAAATGATTAAAATTATCTATCTGCGTATCACATGTGACGAATATGTGCGGACAGAGCAAGCAAATATACACAATGACTAGCCAGAAACGAAGAGAAGGCGATTACTATAGAACTTATTCGCGCTTTGTTTGGGAAATTCGTCCCTCTACACTGTCGTTATCCGAGCGGATCCTGTGGTGATTTCCGCGTGGCAATCCGCCGGCTCGAAGTTACCCTGATCCTCATCCGATTTAGCTTTGGCCGCTTGCACCGTTGAAATGTCTGGTTTCGGATTGTAGTTGTAGGGCGATATGATCGCTGAGGCTAACATCCGTACGCTGCCGTTGCCGCTATTTTCTGCCGCTGCCGTTGTCGGATCCGCTACGCGGATAAAGGAACCGAGTCTGGATATTCTCTTAGTAGGGTCCGCGTCTGCCGCGAAGTCGGCGCTCGATTGTTTCCTCATGGTCACCAGGATGTCACCCAACTGCTTGATTTCTCGTTTGTACGTCTCGGAGGATTTTACCGGGATCTTGCAAGGCGCCTCATGGGCACTCATGTCCGTCAAATCGCAAGAGTTTCTGTATTTGGGACCGCCAGGTCCAATATGTGCGTTCGAAACCGGTGGTTGGTTGAATTTGGATTTGTAGGGCGACATCTTGCCATCACTGTTGTCCTGACAAATTCCCTCGAATGTGGAACTGCGGAACAGTTTATATGTCGGCGGGTCGTTGACAACGTTGGTCGCGGCGTCCACCTCGTTGACGCTATTGATAGGTCTTATCCATTGCCTGGTGTCCGGCTTCTCAAAACGCTGCTTATTCTTGCTCTCCTCGACCTTCTTCCAAAGATTCGCGATCTTGCTTGTTGCCTCTTTCGCCAATTTACGATTTTGCACGTTTATAGATGAATTGGCGATTATGCTGGAATTGCTGTTAGATTGTCCCACTGGCTCGATCTTCCGCACGATCTTATCATTTTGAAACGCGTTACTGTTAAGGACTTTCGTTGGCACGCCTATTTTCCCAGATGACATTTTTTTCGCCATTAATAATCCTTTAGGCGGATGTATTTTTTCGGAGCTGTTGACTGATGTCATTTTTGGCTGATCCTCATGATGTGCCTTCACAGAGATCTTGAATTTTCCTGCTGCCGGATATATCTTTGACGAAGCGCCCTTAATCGGTTTAGCAATTCTCGTCTTTATCGGAGAGGAGGATGCGGAATGCACCGTCGGAGCATTTTCCATCTCTGGCTCATCTTTCGTAAAAGTTCCTTGACGCTCTAATAGTTTGATCGGGACTTCCGATGGTCTGCTGTCGTTCTGATTCGACGAGCAAGCCAGGGATGTACTGTGTCTCTTCGTGGATTTTGTGAAGGTTAATGTGGATCCTTTTTGAGGCACGGAGGCCCTCTTGGATACGGTCAAATTTCGCATCTTTTCTGTGTCTAAAGAAGGCGAAACCCTCTTTGGGCTCGTGTTAGACTTCGGAGAATCTTTCGTGGTAATCATCGTACTATAGTTATTCTGCCGCAAGGTGGTCGCTCTGGTAGCTCTAACAATGGGAGAAGTGTTACTGCGACCTATCGGTATTCCGCTGATAGGATTCATTTGCTTCAAAGGCGAGGACTGCGGTGTCGGCTTTCGCGTTATTGGATTAGAATAGAGCGCTTTTCTTCGTCCTCGAATAGTTTTCGGGCTCTCCGATTCGGATTTATCGGTCCCATTAGAATCCACACTCGGATCTCGACCCGGTACTCCCGGCTTAATTATCCGCGGTCTTTTTGTCTCTTTGGATTCCTGTGCCTCATCGGCGCAATTGGACTCCTCGTCGCTGCCTGAATCAACTGGATCGATTGAGTTCGCCGAGCCCAGGTAAGCGATTTCTACCAATTCTTCATTGTCAACCGTGTTTGCCGTAGGAATCTGGGAATCGTTAACATATTGTGTATCTATCAGTTTCTTTGAAAGCCCATTCACGAAACGCATTTTTATATTGTGATTTGACTCGGGATCATTCGGTGTCAAAATAATGGTTTCACATCGCAAAGTGTTATCTTCAGTCGAATTAGCAGTTCTACCTGGCTCATTTAAAGTCTTCAACATGGTGATGGCGTTTTGTTCTAGCATGCTCTGAATCTCCTCTCTCTGCGAGCTCGATCCTTGCCTCTCTTCTGTTATGTTGATACTCGAAGCAGGATTGCATTCAATCTCCTTGAATACAGTTTCCGAATCGTTCAGTATCCTCGTGCGATACCTTTCCTTGTTTTCCTGTGAATTTCCATGTTTCCTCCTCAATGCTTTGCATACAGGCAACCTGGTGAACATAGGGATCGAGGATTTGACGGGAGACGTGGTTTTCTCTTTCTCAACAACATTTTCAACAGTCATCTTATACGCTGCTTCCTCTTTAATTTGAGTTGCATTCAGATCCGGAAAGGGATTCTCCAGCACTTGCGTTTGGAATCTCGCTCTATTTTCTTGTCTGCGTTGCTTCGGCGTTAGTTTCGAAAAGGAAGAACATTTTTCGCGTGGAATTCTATTACTTACGTCATTGACATTGCTGTCTTGCCTCCGGCGTTCTTCCTCTTCCTTCTTAACGATCTCTGCAGCGATAGTATATGTTTTGTACCTCTCTTTCGTTAAGTTTCGCTTTTGCTTCGGAGTTAGATAGTTCCTCGAGTGCGGCCGTCTTTTTGGCGTTGACTCCGCCGAACTACTGACACAATACTCAGACGAAATCGGCGTGGCTGCCTCATCGGTATCGTTATCCATCTCATCGATCACCTCTGCCACGATCGAATGTATCGCCTCAGTACGGAGCTCCATGTCTATGCACAGAGTGTCACTACACATAGTGTCGGGAGTTGCCTCCATCGTGGACCCATCCATCTCGGTCACCTCATTGAACAAGGATGGTGGGTTAATATTCTCTAGACATTCGCTCAGGCTATTAGTCGCGCTGTTGTGCATGCCCTCGACGTAACGCATGCACGTCATGGACAGCACGTTGGCAACCGGTTTCAGCATTTCGAACACTGCCAAGTCGTTACCGGTCAAAGTGTGCGAGTCGTGCTCCTTCGAATCCGCAATCTCCGACGTGATACTAGCCACACTCAGCATGCTGTTTTCCATGTCACCCACATCCGGCAGTTCATCCATCATGGACGGTGGCTTAACATTCTCCAAATGCGAGTTGGTACATTCGTTCAGTAAATTTTCCAAGCTAGTCGTATGGCTCTGACCCTGGCCGAGCGCTCGCTTGGCCACCATACCAACCGGTAGGGACTTCTTCCGCACATTACGAAGATCATTGGCACTTCTCATCGGTGGTAGCGACGTGGAATGACACCTGTCCCTATTAACGAACGTTTCGGTGTTGTCAGCGGCATCAGTGTAACTCGTCGTCAACGAAAGTAAACTTCCCATCGAGGATGGCGGTTTGATCGCCTCGAGATCGATAGACGTCAGACTCGTTGTTTCGATCTCATTGTGATTGTTCGACTCTGCGTCCACAGCCTCAGCTAGCTTGATAGCCTCACGTTGGATAATCTTCGACTCTGTCATGTTGGTTTGCTCGTTATTCTCCGATATAGTGGTACGCTGATCATCCTGTGCGTCGCTGTTGAACGAAGCGATCAATGGCGCACTTATACTGATGCTAGGGAAGGAAACGTCATTGGGCGAATCCTCGTTCCACGTATCGCATGTCAGACTCTGCTTCATCGCACCGGAGTCTCGTTCGCGTATCGCTTCGGTTTGCTGAACCAGAGTTGCCGTTAATCGGTCTAACGAAGCAATCATAGCATCGGGATCTCTTTGCCGTCTATACGTTTCTTCTTTTATATGCTTCTCCGCGCTGTCGCGATGCAGAATGTCTGAGGTTCTCACAATTTCGAAGGTTGTTTCCAGTTTTCCGCTCATGTTACCATCAATCTCAGTTTTATCATTATTTCTTCCTTTTATACAGTCTATTTGTTTGTTGTATAACTTCAGCTGCGATTTAATGTAATCTGCGTTACTTTGGTTGAAAACGATATTACCTTCGGATTTTATACCGGGTTGAATACACAGTTCTAAAAGCGCATGTTCGGATTGCTCAACAGAATCAATCGACTCGCTGCTCTCAAAATCTTTTGAATGCTTCATAGATGGTACATTTGCAAGTGGAACATCAGCTATTGCTTCATTGGAATCCTTTTGATCTGCGCTACGCTCATTAATTACGACAAAATCATTGGAAACGTTTTTATCTAAGGATCCATTAAATTTCTGTAGTATAGTTATTGTCCCTTCTGAGGAATTATCGCTGAGATTATTTTTATTTACTGTTTTCATGACTGTAATGTTATTTGATTTCTTATTATACCTATATTCGCTATTTACGTTCATCGCTACCTGTGAACAAAATATTATCTTGTAAGATATATTTAAAATAGATACCATATATATTCATCCCTGCTAATAAGTTGTACACTTAATAATATATTGTTACAAAATTAATATTAGAAAATCAATCTGAAATATTCTTACTGTGACTGTTTCCAATTGAATGTTTTTCAACAGTTTTTCGTTATTATCTCTCTTGTCTTCTCTATTTTTCTCTGACAAAACATTTTCAACTGTCGCTCCATGTGACTCCGCATATTGAATATTAAACGATGGACTATCGGATACTGCAATTTCTTTATGCTCAACTTGATGAAAGGCAAGACTAGTTTGATATTGAGATAGATTAGCGTCCGAACGAGGAAGTTTTTCGAGATTATTTCCTATGAAGGAATGTTTATGTCTACGAAATAAAATAACTGTGAAAATTACAAAATACAGATTACATAATTTTCAGAATTATTAATATTTTACCGATTATTTTGCATTCCAATGTTAATACAAGCGGCTAGTAAATCCTCGTCATCCTCGTCGCTAACTTGATCTATATACAGCCGAAAAAATTTTTTATGTTCACTGAATCGTTACTGATCTATTTTTCCACAATTCATATGGAATTATATTACTTACATCCTGAATCGTTATTGGAAGTTTTCAAATCCATGCTGCCAGATGAGAATTCAATGTCATTCCTTGGTAAATCCTTATTTACTTTGCAGTTATTTGGTTTGGAGTCTGTAAATTTATATTATTTGTGAAACATGGTTATATGTGTGTGTATGTGTGTGTGTGTGTGCGCGTGCGCGCGCGCGCGCGTGTGTGTAACAAACTTGGAAAATAAAATGTTTTAGAGTACCTAAATTTTTAATCCTTGAACTGGATTCCCCGTTATGATCATCATTATATTCCGAATTTCCCAATACCATTGAAATTGGCGTCATTCTTACACTATGCAAATATGATATAAATAATTATGTATTAAAACACAGTTGGAAAGTAATGCGTTATTTATAATGCCATCGTTACTTTTTTGGTATAGAGAGGTAACATAGTATGTAATATTGCAGTAATGTAATACAGTGTAGTGTATTATTGCATTACACTATTATAGTAATATTATAAATTACAATAAAATATTACAAAAATATTATTGAGATGTTACAACGCAAAATATCATAAATGTAATGTTTCTGTAACATTTGTATTATATTGCAGTGTGACATATAACTATGAAATATTACTGCAATATTGTACACATGTACTATGCTACAATATAATGTACAATAGTATACCATACTATAATAAAAAAATAATTCTAAAAGATTTCTATAATAGAATTCTATCATAATTATTCCATATAAATATTCGTAATGCAGTAGCCGTGTACATCTGTGGTGATGCTTCTACACAGGATTGAGAACTTGTTATTTTCTGTAAAAAGTAACTCGTTACCGTTTTCGTTACTAGTTTCTAAAAATAACGCGTTACCATTATCGTTACTTAGAAAGTAATTCGTTATTTTTTTCTTCAATTTTTCAAATTTTGATAATTTTTTCTTTTAGCATTTTAATAATTAAATCCCTGTTTATAACATAATTTCCATGTAATCAATCTTCAGTCTTCGATTAGTATTCGTTCTTTATCATATTTAAAACCGTCTTAACCCAATAAGTTTTCAGAAGATTCCTATGCCTTTTTCTGTTTTGAATCTTTATATCTTAAACAAAATTTGATCGCGCCGTGAATTCTATGACGCAAACGACCTTAGCCTTCGTTCCACGCGTATCGCCGCATTAGCTTTGCCGACACCAACCGTATTGCTACAGCAGCCTTGCTGCTCAGTAGTTGCACTCAAGTCATTGTTATCATTGTTGTTTGTAATGGAGGTAGAAGAATGTATTTTTTATTGTCGACTCAAAGTAGGGGAGAGTGGGGGAGGTGGTAAAGACGAATGCAGGGTACTCGCGAATGCAGCAATAATGATATGTTAAAGAAAGAAAACAGATCTCTTCTTTTCACTGATTAACAACTCAGTTCTCATGCAGTGCCAGACAAACAGTAGTAGCTTGAAATTGGGCACATCGTTCAAGATAAATATAATTAAACTTTTTCGTCCTTTTTCAAGTAATTTTTTTGCTGAATTAAATTGCATGTAGCTGCTGTTGTGAAAATGATATGAATGGGCTTTAATAAAGATAAAATAAGCCCAAATCAAACACTATTTTATGACATAATATGATATAAATTCAAGACCGCGATTTGCATACAATAAATTAAATATAAGATAGACCAAGACGGTCAAGGCCGGTATTCATAGTCGATTCTTATTTCAAGATCATCTTAAGTAATGTCTTAAGATGCTGATACGGCTCTCTGATTGGTTGATGGCATCTTAAGATGGTACTTAAGACGATCTTAAATATAAGAACGGACTATAAATACCGGCCATAACAAGATCTTGGTGCTGAAATAATATTTCATGTTTCATTTCATACCGAACTGCGCGCCATTACTTTCGGTTTCAAACACACCTTTTATAAATGAAACATAATTAAATTGAAACATAATTAAAATCAATTTAATAATCCCAACAAATTTAATAATGCTAACTTGCATCTCTAAAATTTCCCCATTCCGAAGAAAGTGAAAAATTTGTTGCGAAAAATATTACCTCAATCAGGGTTTGGATCCTCTATCCGGGAAGGGTGTCTTAGCCAGTTCGACCACCGAGGCACTTGATAATATTTTTCATTACAAATGATATTCACAAGATATTCTTTAAATATCACCGCATACTTGCCGAACTTGAAACACAGCTTTTTAGGAAGAACTAAGAAATGTAATATCATAAAATTAAATTGCTACTCGATTTAATAATTTTGATGCTTATGAGCATCTCTACTATTCCCTTATCCCGAAAAACTGTAAAGAATTTATTGCAAAAATAATATCTCGATCAAGGTATGCGACATGCGGTTTGAGGAATCTTGTAAATGTTTGTAAATTCACCTAGAAAATTATTGAGCACGAAGATCTGTTTTCAACCGGTATAGCTTTCTCGTTATTTAAATGTGTTGATATACATTTCTTGGTCATGTCAGAATATAGTTTTCTTCACTTTATTTTTTTTAATTTCAATAATTTGTGGCGATATTGAAGTAAAAATAGAGACGGAGAGAAAAGAATGCAAAGAAGGACAACAATAAATCATTTGGTACAAGCAGAGAGAGACAATTGGACTACGCGACTGATTTCGGGGATTCGGTCGGCCCGGAGAGGATGATCTTGAGGATCGAAGCCATGTAATGTGGAGAAAGGAGACAGATAGCTCCCGACTAGTTGTTTAAGCAAACTTTAAAATTTTAAATTGTATTCTTGGAGATTCAGCTGTCACTATTGGAAAATAAGAAAGAGAGAAGCGGAGTTTCAAAGACCATTCTAAACCAAAGCAAGCAATCAATCACCTCCAAGGTTATATGGACGCAGTCGAGTCGGGTAATAAAGGAGCGATCTCTGGGCCGGACCTTACAAGAGATGGAGCACGAAGTGCTGGCAAACTAAAAAACGGAGTACGATTCGGAAGAATACCCTGTACTTGAAAGCAGTCGACTGACGGATCGCCGAATCTTTCTCCAACTATCAGGTCATTTCGTTTTTGATTTATGTATAATTACGAAATTTTTATATAACGGCCAGATCTTATTGAAAATATAATGACACCTTGTTTAATACGGCGAATTGTAGAAAGAGCGATTCGCCACGATTTAGCGTTTCGGGATGATAAGATGACGTATGGCTTTTATTGTAATATTGTCGAATATATATAAATTTGGTCAGATAATCACTCGAATACATTGATTTGGCAGTTCCTTGCCATTGTCCATTAACCGACCTCGTAGCGTATTTCCTCAGAACTGTTATAAATTAATCGTTTTAGATACCACGAAATTATAAAAGAAAGATTGAAAACAAATATAACCTAGAAGATTTGCAAAAAGCCATAGAAGATGTGAGGAATAAAAACATTATCTCTTGGAAAAGTTGTTTACAGTTTATTTTGTGCCTAAAACAATATTTAACCATCTGTAATTGCTCTATGTGGCGTTCGTGATTACTCCACTGTAGTTGGAATAATCACAAACACCAAGGGTTCTGTTTTTTTATTAAAAGTTGATTTTATTGTTAAATTTTATCAAAATTGATTATAGTAATTAATAAATGTATACTTTATGTATAATTATAAATAAAAAAGAAACTTGTATTTTATTCGGTTTTCGTTTGATTTTCTGCTTAAGTTTTCGTAATTACGCCACTCTTCTCTACCGCGTTGCATTTTATTCCGATTATTTCCTGCCCCGCCTTGGTGAACCGACGAGCTGCGGTTTACCAGTTCAGCGATGACCGCAAGTTACAAGTTTTATGTTAAAATTAAATTAATTTAAGTTAAAAAACCATATTAAGCATATTAGTTAATTTTGAAAAATATTATTTATATTAAATTATACAATTCGTAATTTTTAAAAATTAGATTCTGCTAAATAAAATAATTACAATATGGCTCATCAAATAAATTTAATATTTTATTTGTAAATTAAATTGATATGAAATAACAAAGAAATATTATTTTTATATGAGAACATATTTTTCTTTTCTGATTTTTTTACATAGGTAAATTTTTAACTTAAAAAAATGTGTTAATAAGTTTATGTGTTTTAAAAATAACTAATTATAAAGTTAAAAATTAATTTATTTGAAATTAATTAACAAGGAGATGACAAGAACTGTAAAATGCCAAATGAGATGAGTCATAGTTCATTCGAAAAAAGTATACTAAAAATGTAAAAATATTAGCATAAATGGATCTTAAACAATATTATACCCAGGAATTGTATTAACACATTTAAAATTGAGAAAAATGACTAATCGGTCGAAAGTGAATCTTAGCCCTGCCGCGAATTCTCATAGGAATATTCCTATATGTAACTTATGGGAAAATGATCCAGGTGCCCTATAGGACCTACATGAGATCTACATGGGACCTACATGGACCTGTATGAAACTATTACGATCCTATATGGAACCATTACAGTACTATATGGGAATTTGTAGCAGAGAGTGCTCAATGATAATTTTCGAGATGAATTTACAGAATGCGTTAGCTAAATCCGGACAAAATTCAATCTGAATTTCTCGCTACATGTAACTTTAGCAACAAATAATTGTTGGCGCTCGAGTAAGTCAGATATATACATATATGTGAAAAACGTGTATAACCTCAAAATATCCAAGTTAGTGAGACCAAATGCAGAATATAATCGAAGAGCGATGATAATTGAAGCGCTTCGCGACGGACAACGACCGTTTACGACATCATGCAAAAGTATGCGGCCATGGAGAAATTCGAGGAAGGTTCTGCTAACCCGACAAGACAAAATTATTTGAAAGAGAAAACTGCAAGAACCCCAGCTGTCGTCCAAAGAGTTCAGAAACTCATTTCGGAAAGGATGTCCCTTAGGATCATTTTGGGAGTGAGTGAAGCCACCATGCGTCGGATCGCTGAAGAAGACCTGAGACATTTTTCAACAGGACGATGCATCGGCTCATACGAGCTATTTAGTGCAAATCTGGCTTTTCGATACGTAGAAAAACATGTTTTGGTCTAAGGAATTCTGGCCTCCGAATAATCCAAATTTAAATCTCCTGGATTATTACTGGTTTGAGGTATTATTGAATATCTAACAAGTCCAGGCACGCCAATGTGGCAATCCTTCAGGCTGCTATTGAAGCAGCATTCGTGAACAAGGAACAGTTGAAGAGAGCGTGCTCGCACTTCAGACAAAGGATCGAGGCAGTGATCGCAGCAAATGGGAGTTATATTGAATAATAAGACTTAATTAGGAAGAATCCCTTAAGCGACGTGCAAAACAATTTTTTTGTAATTTCAAGTTTTTTTTCTGAAGTGTTCTGAATAAAGAAGTGTTTTAATAAACTGTTTTTTTTCCAGATTTAGCTGACGCATCCTGTATATATATTTACAAGTTCTCTTAATTGCGTGCCGTATGTTTGCCATGAACTCTCCGTAAAAAGTGTACGGAACGTTTAATTATGCTTCTTTTACGCTGCAACATGTACGGATACATTAAAATATGTATGGAATATTCAACTATGCTTCGTCTACGCTCCAATATGCGTTATTATATTACTTTTTGTTTATGTTTTATTAACGTTTTATAAAACGTGTACAAAACGTTCAGTTATAACCCTAATAGCATTTTCTGCAGAGCAGAATCTGCGTGCAGTTAAATGCAATAAAATTGAGTCAAATGTGCAAAAGATTATTCTCAATATGGTCCTGTTGACAGTTTGTCAGCAAGATTCGTGCAATGTACATGCAAATGAACTGTTTGCAGATACTTGCTGCAGAAATCGAATTTAATTGAAGCAGATTCTTCCCTTAACTGCAGTCTGTAAACAGAATGCTGCAATTCTTGCAGCAGATACGTGCATGTTTCTTGGAAGAATCTGCTTTGCAGAATCTTTCAAAAGACTTGAGCAGAATGAGGAAGCAGATCATAACGTCCTGCTGGCAGAATTTGTCAAGATTTGCTGTAAAATTTACAGCAATCTTGCAGCAAATTGCTACTATTAGGGAATGACGCTTTTTCTACATTTCAACGATCAACATTTTTTACTTTTAATTTACGTTTCATAAATACCTCATGAACTCTCCGTAAAAAGTATGGAACGTTTAGTTATGCTTCTTTTACACTCCAACGATTGACATTTTTTTACTCTTGGTTTACATTTCCTGAATGCTTCAAGCAAAGTGCGCGAAACGTTACATTACGTCTCTTCTAGAGTAGAAAAATGTCGATCGTTGAAGTGTAAAAGAAGCGTAACTAAGCGTTCAGTACATTTTTTAGAGAGACTTCATGAAGTGTTTATAAAACATAAATCAAGAGTAAAAAATGTCGACCGTCGGAGAGTAGATGAAGCGTAACCGAACATTCTGTATACTTTCATGAAACGTTCATGAAATGTAAATCAAGAGTAGAAAAATGTCGATCATACGAACATATAAGACATTCGTAATTAGACATTCTGCATGCTGTTATATGCTTCTTGTATGCTTTTTAATTGAAATTTCAAAGCCAATTAACGTTTATTGAACTGGTATATCACAAATTTTGTATACATAAACATCAATTATTCATGGATCATCACGAAGTATCAGTTCCTGTACGATCTTTGAGATTAAGCAACGTTGGATACGGCGATGAATTAGACGGGTGATCGCTTTTCTGAGCAAAAGTTAATCGTGGCGAAAATATAACGTAAAATATAAGCGTAAACGAGACGTAAGGTCGAAGGTAAGTAAAGCGTATAGAAATGTGACTAAAGCGTAATCAAAATTTTCTAACCTTTTAGCAAGAGTACATGAAGCGTTATTAAAGCGTAAGAATTCTTAACCTTTACGTCCCAATAACGCTTCGTTAACGATCTATTATTTTCCATGTACGCCTCGTTAATGCTTGCTTTACACTTTTCTAATTTTTTAGCAAGAGTATACGGAGTGTTATCAAAGTATAAGAATTACGTCTCGATCACGCTTCGTTACTTTCGGTGTATGCTCACCAAAGAATCAAGTGATTTTCCGTTAACATTTCACTTACGTTTAGTAAACACTTTCTTACGCTTCGATGTTCCAATTTACGTTTCTTAAAAAGTCGATTACGCTTCCATCACACTTTCCATATTCTTTATCTACGCTTCGATTTTATGCCTCATTTATTTTCTCATTATCTACGCTTTCTTTACGCTATATTTTCGTCAGGATAAGATCTGCTTTCGACCGTTTTTCTTAATTTAAATGGATCTTAGTTTCTGCGAAAATTACAGTTAAAATTTGGCATTAGGACAGTACGTTTGGCATTAGAGTTGTACGTTAAGTACTAGAATCTTGAATCAGTAAGTAAGAAAGCATCGTGGTTGAGAAAACTAGTGCACGTGTTATGTTGAGTTGGAAAGTTCCTTAATTAACGTTTCTTATAAATAAAATACAATATTTAGATGTTTGTACATAGATTTATTCAACCACATGTGCCGCTATGAATTTTTGTTCTAATCCAATATTTTCTTGTCTATAATGAATTAAGTATTTGAATACCCGCAGAATCAACTTTCATAAAAGTTCGTATAGCATCACATATCATAAATTCTTTTATTTACCAACAAGAACATCTAGATAGTTTTAAATTCATTTTATGATTTTGACTTCTCTATAAAAATAGACATCGCAATGTGCAAATTTTTAAGTTAATAATTTCATAATAAATAAATTTAATAAATCTTTTTACTTATTATTGCATAACATATATTATACATTATTTTTGTTTAAAATAATAAAAACAATTAATTTAAATCTAATTTTAAATCACGCGCCTCGAAATGCGTTCTCACTCATAGTCGGTTATTGCGAGAAATATCACCGTAGCCTCAGTCGAGTTGGCTAACAATAAGACACCCGTATCGGAAATTCGGGAGGTCCCAGGTTCGAACCCTGGCTGAAGTGATATTTTTCGCAATAAATTCTTCACAAAAAATATCGCAGATGTATTCTCGGTAAGATTTTAAATATTGTTTAGCTTGATGCGTTAAAATTGCGATAAGGTGTTTAATTTAATTGATTATTGTTATAGATTCTATGATTTGTATACATTGAGGAAGACTAGTTATTAAAGGTCGAAACGTTTGTTTTACATTTTTACTATGGTTTTTGTTTTTGCGCACAACACCCAGCACGGCTCTTAAGCTCGTTTTTATCCCCTTTTTGAAATTCTTTACAGTTTTTTCAGGGGGGAATGGGCCTAATATTTAGATGCAAGTCAGTATCAATCGTTATTAAATTGATTTCAATTTAATTAATGTGATATTACTTATTCTTATTCGTTTTAGAGCTGTGTTATGACCGGAAAAACAATTCGGCGCGCAGTCGGATGAATTTGAAAAAAGTACATAAAATCACACAAGTAAATATGAAGCAATAAGATCTAGCTATGACCATAGAAGGCTTTCTTGTTCAATTTATAAAAGAGGGTCGGTCTGCTGACTCGCTAAAGCTTAGACTTGGCGCGAGACGCGACCGCGCCTCTTGATTTATACATTAACGGTCGAATATCTTTCTAATTTTAAATCACGCGCCTCGAAATGCGTTCTCACTCATAGTCGGTTATTGCGAGAAATATCACCGTAGCATCAGTGGTCGAGTTGGCTAAGACACCCGTACCGGAGATTCGGGAGGTCCCAGGTTCGAACCCTGGCTAGGTGATATTTTTCGCAATAAATTCTTTACAATTTTTTCAGGGGGGGGGGAATGGGTCTAATATTTAGATGCAAGTCAGCATCAATCGTTATTAAATTGATTTCAATTTAATTAATGTGATATTACTTATTCTTATTCGTCTTACAATTAGAGCTATGTTATGACCGAAAAAACAATTCCGCGCGCAGTCGAGTGAATTTGAAAAAGGTATATAAAAGTAAATATGAAGCAATAAGATCTAGCTATGAAGAAGGCTTTCTTGTTCAATTTGTATTTATACATTAACGGTCGAATATCTCTCTAAAAACAATTAAATTGTAAAATACAATAGTTACGTAAAAAAAAGTTCGTACTGCGGGGATTTAAACTTATTCTGTCGCAGATGAGAAAATGTAACATATGCATCTAGCTTCTCAACCACGCTTTCTTGCTTACTGAAAAAGCTTACTCAAAATTCTAATACTTAACATACAGCTATCCCGATACTAAACTTTAACTAGAATTAAAGTCCATTTATGCTAACCCTTTTACACTTTTAATGTTCTTATGCTCTTGTGATTTGAAAAAATTGATTTTTTTTCTTAAATCGTTAGCTTTTAGTATATAGAGTCATATAAATATGATGAAAACAGATTTATAGTAAGATTGCACTACTATCATGTTGTTAAAAATCCCTTTGAAAAACTTTAAACGCGTCCTCTCTCAAAGTAGCATTTTAAATCATTGTACAACAGTAAGTAATTCTTATAGTTTTTATTCGATTTATTTGAAATTTTCACAAGACCCAGATAGCCAAATGAAAACAACATGTTGTCATTTTGCTGTCATGCATGTCGCATTCAATCTAAGGATAAGGTGTTTCCACAAACTGTCTGTTGTTTTGCAATCATGTAAAGTCTTCATTAACTGATGAAGTGCCCTCCTGTTGCTAATTCCACATTAGATCCCGATGTCAGAAAATTAACGACACACATCACAACACACATGCAGTGCATTAATTTGTCCGATGTGTTAAAGCTTGCTTGGGGATACCCTGCCGCAAATTCCCATAGGTATTCCATAAGTGTCCCTTGTAAGACCGTCCCATATAGTATTGAAATGGTTTCATATAGGACCGTAATGGTCTCATGTAAGTCCCATGTAGGTCTTATAGGACATCTGGATAATTTTCCCATAAGTTACATATAGGAATATTCCGAATTTGCGGCAGGATACTCATTAATGCTGCAAAGAAGTACGTTTTTTCGAAATATTGAAAACTACTTTTGCAATTAACATTTTTATAAATTTTAAAGCAAAAATACAAGTGCTTTTTTCAAATAGTTGTCATTTTGAGAAAAATTAATATTTTGAAAAAATTCCTACGTATTTCTTTAGTCTTTCTTATGTAGATAATGAAAATTCTTTGTTTTGTGTTCTGAGGTCAAATCATGTGCCTGAATCGTGTACACCAAAACTACAAAAAAAAAAAGATTCTACAAGTGGGCCAATGCACCGCAATTTTGAGCATCAAGAAAATGAAAAGTTTTAAAATTGGAGATATTCGACCGTTAATGTAATACATAAAAAATTTTAATTTGTTATATATGTACAATAAAGCCTTCTAAGCAATTCTAAATAAAGTTGTTCATTAAAAGAATCACTCATAAAAAATTCCCAAATTTAGGTATCATGGCCTCAGGAGTGACCTAATCTTTTAAACGAGTTACATCTCATTTGACATTTCGAGGTTCTTGTCATTTTCTTGTTAAATAATTAAGTTAAAAGTTATCAACTTTTAAACTTTATTATTTAACTTCATTATTTTTTTATTATTTAACTTCTTAACTAATTACTACACAACCTTAAATTTAATATAAAGCATCATTGAATTATTATAATTAGTACTTAAAAACATAGATTCTGTATAAAGTATTAGGATTAAAAAGCACAATTACCTTGAATGGCTTTGCACGGTTGCCTTTTCTCGATTGTCTTTAACGTGCTGTCTTAAATCTTCCTCGAGATAGGGTAATGAACGATTCGCGCTTTCGTCATCTGTGAGATGCATCACATCTCGTAAATTCAGTTTCGTTTCGGTGAAGTTTGGTTTCGATACATCCGTCAAGGACAATGCTTTACATTCATCATGATCCTCCATATGTTTCGCCTTATATCGCTCCGGTAATTTTTTCGACGAATTCCTTATACGACTATCATCCTGCAGATCGGAGGCGGAAGTGGCCCTGGATGAGTTCAAGGACATCTCGCGCGGTGTTCCTTCTGTATAGTAAGTCTTGACCGTGTCCTCATGGAGTCCCTGATCGTTGCCCGAGAAGAAATCGGAATGTTGCTTCTCGTCGATAGTTTGCTCGCCATAGCGTAGACTATAGTCGGTCGGTTGGTCTAAATCTGTTTCAGCGTAATCGCCGAATAAATTATCGTCCGGACTATGAACGATCGTTGCGGGCGATATTGCTTTCTGAATGCTATTTAGTGTGTCATGTTGATGCAATAAGACTTTCCTCGCGTTCTCTTTCATAGAAGAAATGTTGGACAGATAAGGAATCTGCTTCGAACTATTGATTGCTCGCCGATAATCTGATTTACTGCGAACTGTCGCTTCGACTTCCTCGGAGACGCTACACTGACTTCCAGTTTTAGACGAAGACGATACGCTTTGATCGATCACAGATGTGTTTTCGATGGAGGAGTGAAGAGAGATCAGAGAGGATTCTTGATTAGGTACTGCAGCCCATGATATAGTAGAATTCGTGCATCTCAGCTCGTTTAACATCGGATCGAAAACATCGGACGGTCTTAATTGTTCTGGTATTGCATTGTTGTAACGCAAGGCGTATTTTCTCTCGGAGGAGGTGACTTTCGCATGAGTGTTATCACTGCAAACACCATTATCATTGAATCCGACGGCGGAATGAAGCGACAAGGATTGCTGCTTGATTTGCGAGTTGGTAGGTGATGTCCCGTTCAAAACGTGACGATTCACTCGTTCGAACATGGTATCCGAATGTGTGCTCGTCACGGAACGCATCGAGTCTCTGCTTTCGCTCCTGGCGACTCCGTTGCACTTGGCGGTGGATGTGCTGGGTTGACTGTGCAACTGATAGGAGCGCAGGCCGTGAGTGTTAATCCCGAGGAAACTATGGTCGAGCTTGAATGTGAACTTGTCGTTCTTGTTAGTGGGCGATGTGCTTGGTTCGATGTTGTCGCACGTTTCGGCCAGATTCTGATCGATCTCCTGCTCCAGAGCTCGCTGTCTGCGGGCGACTAAGCTTGGCAGAGTTGATAATCCCAGTCCACGAGCGGTGGAATCCAAGTGGACAAGACTGTTGCAACCAGGCCTGGCGCTCAGCAGATTCTTCAAAGCCGCGCTAGAACCCATTGAAATCATTTTGTGCTTGGAGTGAACGAGACTGCGTAGCATTGGCACGGCGCCTAAATCCCAAAGGAGTCGTTGATCCTGGGGACATCGCGCGGACAAATTCCAGAGAGCTCCGCAGGCATTGCTAACTACTGTCAAGCTGGGCGATCTCAGCTGCTGCAGAAGAACCTGCAGACAGCCTCTCTCTCTTACGATAGTTCGATAATCCTCTCGCACCGCCACGTGGCTCGACACATTTCTCAGAATACCGCCGGCATTCTCAACTATCGCAAGCGTCTTGGATGGAGCCTTGTAGTTGAGCATGTCCACGAGAAAGGCTAACGCGCCGTCCACGGCGCAAATATCTACTTTGTTTGTGCTGCAATGGGCTGATAAGTTCCACAGAGCAGACAGGATTGACTTGAGAGTTGATTCCTTGCGGCCTTCCATGGCGGCTTTCATTAGGCCTGTCACCGCGCCCACTTCTCTTAGAGTCTGTTTACTGTTGCTGTCAGCGCGCCAAGATAGATTCCTCAAGACACTCGCCGTTACTTGTCGGAGATCATCGCTAGGACTTCTTAGTTGCGAGACTAACGCCTTCATGAATTCCTTGAAGGAGCAGAGCAACGCCTTGTTGTTGCCGTCGCCAAATGTCAGGTTGGTCAACGCCATCCCCGCGTATCGTCGTAATGTAATGCAGTTCTGATCATCGCTCTCGCTGCCGTGAGCCAAATGATCCATCTCGATGAGTTCCGCGACTGCGTGAAGACCGCCTAGCTGGCACATCGCATGGCGATGAGCCTCATCAAAGGATAGCTTCATAAGCGCGGCTATGGTCGCTGCAGGGTGTCCTTTCTCCTCATCCGTGGGTTGATCATGTTCCAGGGATACCTTCAGACTCTGACAGTAGTCGCGCAGCTGCTCAAGAAATCGAAGCACCCGCGCCTCCCGACGACCGGCCCTTTCGTCACTCTTAGCGTGCACTACATTATGTAACGCTTGCATAGCTCTATCTCGAGTGTCAGAATTCTGTCCGGGTGCGTGGATCAGTTGTATCAGTAGTGGTAGGCAACCGGATTGTCTCATTACTAAACAGCTGTCTATGGAGGTACTCATAGATAGTAGAGTTGTGCTCATATCATCTCGGCCGCTCTTCTCGAGCATACCCAGTAGATTGTAGACTACGTCCACCTTGGCACCTAGTCGCCGGTGGCCTTGCAGCTCTGCGGAGTTGCTTTCGAAACCCGCGGAGTTCGACGATGATGAGAAACTCATCACGCTGGCCACATCCTGTGTACGGATAGATTTTTGCGCAATGTTTTATTTTTCCAGATAATATGCAAATCCCAACAGCATGTAGTATTGTAATAATATTACAAAATTATTGTAATATTACATTGCAATGTATTAGTAATATTGCATAAATAGTGCTACAATATTAAATGTTGGCAAAAATATATCGCATAAATATTTCTGCGAAATTGTGGTAATATTCTAGTACTTTTACGATTATTTGTAATAATGTAATGATATTTATGCAATATTGCGATGACATGTCTACATATTATATATATATATTTTTTTTTCAGAGAGATTCAAAATGTTTTCATAGTCTATAAGAATTCACAATAAAATCAAAATAAATTTTAAATAGTAGTCCATCAAACATAAATATATAACTCTCACGAATATTAGATATCTGCAATAAAATAATTTTTATATGGAACTAAACAAAATAGTCAAAACATTTTGTGATATACCATATTTTTGTGCGATATTGCAGTAATATTTTAAAATTATGTCACAGTGCAAGGTACTATAAATAATAATATTTGAAACAGGCTATTGAATGTTAAATGCGATTATTAATGCATGATTACAATTTTTTCAAAAATGCAAAACTTTATTGAACATAAAATCAATAAAACTAAAAATGCGAACGTTTCACTTTGGAATCATCCTCAGCGTAACAAAATACATGTCTACATTCATTCATCTTCAGTCTATGATGATTGAATCACTAGTGGGTTATCATATCTGAAGTGGCTACAAATAAGAATAAACTAATTTCAACATTTGTATTTTTAGTTTCATTAATTTTATGTTCAATAAAGTTGTGCATTTTTTAAAAAAATTGTAATTGTGCATTAATAACTGCACTTGACTCTGAATAGCCTGTTTCAAATATTATTATTCTTAATTCTTGAGAACTTTTTTGTATTTTTATTGATAATATAAATATTACAGAAATATTGTAGTGTGATATATTGCGTTATATCGTATCTCAGCAATATTTCTGCAAGATTTTTTAAAATACTTTATTGTAATTTATAATACTACTGCAATATGTTACATATTGTGTAGACATACATGTAAAGAATGTTCTTGTTTCTCATACATTTCTTTAGATTGCTCTGTAAATTGATTATTTGAGAATTATTGTTCTCGCCGAATCATTGGATATTCTTTTAACCGTCGAAAGGACGGACGATGATTTCGCAACATCTTATATGAGCACGAGAGGCGGTACGAGTATGCCGTTATAATCGTTCAGCTTACATTGTGTGCAACGAGTGACGTGCTCTGTTGGGCCGGAAAGCCAATCTGCTGATTAGCCCATATGTCTCTTCTGACAGGCCACGTTCCGCGATACGAAGACGATAGCCTGTGACTAGGCAGAGAAGTGATATCCTGCTTAGCTTCCTCTTCGCTGCTGCCATCCTCATTGTAATGTTTATTCTTCTTCAGGTAGAACTATAATGCAAAAGATTATTTTTTCTTTCGATCTAATATTGTGCACGAGATTAGAATTTCTGCGACTTTATCGATGCAATTTTTTCTCCGCGATAGTTTCTGAATCTTCAGGATCGATAAATAATATAATATTACTATTTTACGTTAATATCCATATTTTACGTTGGTTTCTCTCGAAATATAGGAAAGATACAAAATAATGTAAACATCTGAGAAATATTGTATATTTGTTTTATAAATAAGAGGTCGACCCATCATTTATCTTTAACATAAGGTTCTATTCTTGTGAAATAAAGTCATATAGTAGAATGCTTGATCATCAATGGAATGTTGTATTTTTTCAGCATAACATCTTTTAATTGTTTATACATATAAGCAATATTGGAGCAACATCAGTACAATATCTGTCAATTGTTTAAATGATATTGGAGAATAAAATTTGTTTCTCACTCTATTTTCCTAAATTGTTATTTGTTCTTAAAAATTTTTATATTCTTTCTTCCAGTGTGATTACCTAAATATTATTAAATCGTAAATAGTTTTGAAGAATAGAAAGAGAGTTGAGAAGATATTTTTTCTCAACTCTTCGTCTCTTAAACAAATGAAAGATGCTCTATTATTATAGAAGAATTGTATAGTATGATGATTACCTAAGGATTATATTATTCTATTCCAACAAGAATAGAATTTATATTGAAGACTGATGAGTCTATCTTTTATGAATAAAATAAGTAGTATATTTCTCAAGTATTCATACTATTTTGTCTATTCTCTATTACTATTACTGATACATGTATATAATATAAAAAAATATCATTAGTTTCAAATGCGAAATAATTTGCAAGTTTGTCAAAATCTCCGCTTAAACACCCGCGATTCAAATAAGATCTTTTTTATATCTACGAATCGATAATTTTTTCATGCCGGATAACATGTACAAGAAACAACATGTCGCATCGAATTTGGAAATTTTCAACACGTGCACAAGTGCAGATGAATAGGGAAGCTATGCAACACAGAAATATCGTGGAGGGTGACGACTTAAAAGGCCAGGCCCAGCGAAAGAGAAAGGATAGCGCGACTACCGCGAGACCTGGGATGGGAGGAGAAATGTGTGTACATGCACACGGAGAGGGAAAACGAGAGAGAGAGAGAGAGAGAGAGAGAGAGAGAGAGAACGGTGGTAGATGATAGTGCGAGACGGAGACGAAAGTCGAGGGCTGCCCGTAAAATCAATACGAGATACAGTAGTGGAGGAGCGTATATACTCGCACCACGAGCACAAGGCAATTCGTACAGCAGTGGTTTTCAACTTTAATTTGTTCCTTTTAGAGATTTACTTTTATAAGAAATAAAGAAAAACGCATCTCTAAAAAAAAATGACATTAACATGATTCTAATTTCTATCATTAAAATTATATTCGGAAGCCTGTACGCGTGTGCAAGGAAAAATTAAACTAAAAGATTAATCTTTGCCAGGTGAAATGTTTATAATGTTATCATTAAATTTTGCTATCCCTGGTATTACATACACGTTTCAAAAACATTTTATAAATGTTTGTCCGAAATGTTATACAACTGTCTTATACGTTTTAAAACATTTTTCATGAGTTAAAATGTCCATTCGAAAAAAGTTAGATGAAATTTCTTTTCTAGCAAAAATACGTTTTTGAAACCATTATAGAAATTTTTCTTAACTGAATAGAAACATAAAAATTACATTTCATAAATTATGATTTCAGAAACGTTTCTGACATAACGTTTCTTATTGGTTCTTTACAGTTATAAAACTGTGTACACGTTTATGAAACATATACGAAATTAACATGTACTATCTGGGATGCTTCAAATGATTTTGAAGATGCTGCACATTTAAAAATTTAATCTTGATTAATTGTTCTATAATTTAAATTCCGATGTTATTTAACTTCGAATAAATGTGTTACTACCAGAAATCTGTAACATTTTAATCATTTAAAAAGAAGAATATTTTGTCTCATTAATGATGTGAGCCAACGATGATTTTAATATCAATATAACAAATAATATACGACGTAAGTCATTTTAGCTATATAACTCTAATTGATCCACAACAAACATTAACATATGAGCTTGCGCTACAACAAGCTTCATCCCAGACACAGCACACATGTCAAAAATCGAAATATAAGATGAATTAAAAATGTTATTTAGACGTTTATTAGACATCATATCATAAGTGAAAAATACACACATACACACTCCCACACACATGTATAAAGAACCTTAAAGAATTCCTTATGTCACTGTATATCAGCGAATACATTTTAAAACTATACACTTATGCATGAATATAAATATATTTTACGTATGCGTACCCTTTATGTCACGCATAAAAAAAATTGCGCGCTGCAATAACAGGCAAAAAAGACGTTACCTCGGGACTCGGCGTCGACGAGTGTCTTTCGTCTTCCTCCTTGGTTTCCGGCTCCATGACATCCTCCTTGCTGATTTCAGCGACGAGAGGAGGATCCAGGTAAATACATGATGGTCTCGGCGCTGCGACATCGACGGCGGCGGCGCTCTTCGCAGTGGCGCATCTCTGCGTGGCAGCAGCGGCGACGATGGGGCTGAACGATGCTGCTGCGGCGTCAGCAGAAGCCAAGTCCAACCTGCACGATGCCAGGGGTGATGGCAGCGACTGCCGTCCTTTCTGCTGTGCACACTGCGCACCGGTAACGCTTTCCACCCCAATATTCGCCGCCGTCGCCGTCGCTGACGAGTCACACGACACGCGACCCTCCGTCGTACGCGGTCTATCCAAGCGAGTTTCCACGTTCTCCTCGAAAGAAAAAAGAAACAGCGTGGAAGCGAAAAGGATGATGGAAATAGCGAGCACATAAGGGAGAAAAAGAGATCTTTCTAAATTCTTAAAGACACTTTTTACTTTGTCGTGCATTGATTTTTTAGGAAATGTTTAAAAAATTTTTTTAGAAAAGTAAATAAATATTTTTGAAAATTATTCTTTATTCTTTATTTGTTGTTTGAAAATTGATTTCCTAATTTTATAAAATAAAATATAAATAGAAGGAGTAAGATAGGTGTGAAGTGGTGAGATATCATGATATCTCGTATAATTCTCATTAAATTCTAACAATAAGAGCTGCCGTTAAAATTACTTCGTTAAAGTCTATTTAGACATTGTAAGATGATTATTAGTTATTAGTGTTCATTACGTTTATAAAAACTGAATCTGTTTTGCACATAGCAAAGATTTTTATATGGGTGTATATACCCAGACAGCACAGAATATCCCATGAACGTCCACAGGAGGTACGTAGGACATGCGGACGTTCTATGGACGTTCCTGGGACATTTGTGCTGTCTGGGTATATATATTCTTTACGTAATTTTCAGAAATATGTTAGATAGTCATTTTTTTTAACTTTAATTTAGTTTGAAGGCCTTGAATGTAGTTTTCAAATAATGCAATCGAATTTAATGTATGCCGTAATGTGTATGAATTTGGCATATAAAGTTATATTATGTACAGGAGGAGTCGTTAATTTGTGTTACTGATGTTATTACCACTTTTGCGACTTTATAATATCATAGTGGACATTGCATGTTTACTAACAGCAAAGAAATTATTTTAAAAAGTTATTCTTTAAGTCAAAGAAATTAATAAAAAATTTTTTTTCAAATAAAATATATTTTATAAAATGTTCATTAATCCTTGTTTTATAGCACTTATTATAGTATACAAGATCTACGAAGGATCATTAATTTGATTTTTTATAAATAAAAGTGTCTTTTATGTCTTTTATGACATTAATTGTTAGTATGCCAAGACTTTTTTTTAAAACAAGAGCCATGTATTTATTTATTGGGCAAAATCATAACTTCACTGATAACCATAAATTTAATTAAAATGCCAATTGAGTTTTTAAATTCAATCCATTGTCAAATCTAGAATTATGGTTACCTATGAATCATACAGAAATTAAATAGATTTATTAATAATAAATATTAATAACAAATAATTTACATTTTTTATGTAAAAAATAAGAAAAATAAGAAATTTTTTAAACCAACAATACAATGGTAGGTGGATCGGGCGAGGTGGTCCCATTACATGGCCTGCTCGGTCACCAGATTTGACTTCTCCTGATTTTTACTTGTGGAGATACTTAAAAAATATTGTATTCGAACAGGAACGACAACAAGAGAAGATATGATGCAACGAATTCAAACAGCTTGTCGGGCGATACCAAGGGCAATGTTAATTAAAACAGTCAATCATTTTGCATAGAGAATCAGGTTATGCATTCAAGTAAATGGGGACAATTTTGAACAATTATTAGGTAGGAGCAGTAGGTGCTCAAAGGGCGGACATGAGAGGCAAGGCGACTTACGCGAATAAAGCACCCCAAATCGTGAGAGGCAAGGGGACTCATGTTAATTAAGCACCCCAAAGAGAACAAAAAGCTACTACCACGCCGTTGTTCCTGGGTAACGCTAAAAGTAGCATTAAGGGAAGGTGGGGTAAGACAAGGCAGTTAAGCTTTGAGAATGAATAAAAGCTAGGTTTTCATAATTAACGAGCCATCTTTATTTTTATAATAATCTTTGGACATTATAATCTTACATAATAATTATCAATAAAATAAAATTTTAAAGTATTATAGAATGTATTTAATAAAAACCAAAAAGAGGCATTTCTCCTCATCTTGCCCGTCAGATCGGGTAAGATAGGGTCTTCTCGTTAATGTCTTTTTTTTCCAGTGATTTATACACCTTACCTGATTTTATTGCTTTGCAGATTATGATTTAGACTCTCGGAAGTTTTTCTTCCGTCAACCGGCGAATTATGCAATAACAATAGTGACGAGGTTAATAGACGTAAGTCGATATATCGATATCACTCAATAGTGCATATTATCGCCGTCTATGATTGGCTGTCCGATGAAAAATACTGCGCTGTGAATGGTTGTGGTCAATAACGATATAGGTAGGAACACACTCGTGCTGCACGCAGTTACACTACTCTGTTCTATCTCCTTCTTGCCCGCTGTCGTCTAATTGAAATGATACCAATAATATTCCAAACACTGTTTACAAAAGTAGAAAATAACACTCTTACCTTACAGCCCATTAAATTTTGTCTCAGAAACACATACATTCACGAGAGAATTACTAAAATTTAATACTAATATCACGCATGAAACAATGAGATAAAGTTATAAGGAAATCGCAAAAAAGTATAAATTATAATTTATCTCAATAACGCAACTGTCTACTTCGCTGACTCGTAGGTAACTTTCAATAATCGAGGAGCCGTATCTAACACATATGCTCGTTTGTGATTTCTACATTCGAATCGCGCGGTACAGGGGATACCCCGTCTTCCCTCCCTTCCCTTTCTTGCCCCACCTTCCTCTCCTACTTGTTTGCTCTTATCGTTGAGTGAACTTAAATGAAGTATTCATAAAGAATCTTTAAAATAACCTCAATGACTTTTGAAGGTCATTCTGACCCTGTAACATGAGGACATATCTGGACGTAAAATTTTCCGCTCTTTCGATTTCCGTAGTAAAAAATGAGAGTTCCCATTGAAGAAAATAAAGTTGACCTTCAAATGACTTGAAGGTCAAGCTGAAGGTCAACTTTGAGGTCATCAACAGATGGCCCTCTTAAAATCCTACAACTTTTGTAGGAAACATTTGTATGTACAATGCATTCTAAAAAAGTTATTTGCGTGCACTCATTAAAATGACTCACCCTGTATAACATGACTTTATTTGTCGAATTCATACATACATTACGATATACATTAAATTCAATAATATTATTTAAAATTCACATTCAAGACCTTCAAATTAGACTAAAGTTAAAAAATTAATATGTAACATAGTTCTCAAAATTACGTAAAAAGTATACACCTGTAAAAATTTCTGTTATCTACAAAATTGAAATTCAGCTTTTATAAAAACACAACGAATATTAATGACCAGTAACCATCCTACAATGTCTAAATAGAATGTAACAAAGTAATTTTAACGATTGCTCTTAGAATTCAATGTACATTATACGAGATATAATATTCCACCACCCCAGATATATTCCACGATCACCGTTCTTCCTTATATAATGTTAAAGATATTTATCCTCTTTTCTAAAAATTTCCTAAAAAATTAGTTGGACAAAGTTGAAAACCTCCTTAAGTAAATTCTCCTGTTTTCACATAACAAATTTGATCAGATTTTGAGAATAGGTTTCTAATTAATATTCTTTAAATAACTTTTTTAAAATAATATTGAATCTTATGAACAAAACATTTTAAATAATTTAATCGTAAACAAAATACAAGAATATTGAAAATTATATTTATAAGAAAGAACGGAGTTTAAAGAAAATATTTTGGAATTAAAAAGTAAAGTTTTACTGCATCATTTTTCATGTTCTTAAATTATACGATCTTTTTTTTAATATGATGTCAAAATGTGGCAATGTTACTTGATATTACATTAAAATCATTATAATTTATAAATATTTCTTTATCAATTTTTTCACTCATCAATATTATCAATATTATATAGAAAGTATTTTTTTTAAATAACATAATTATCATTGTTATTACTTACATTTTGTTCATTATTCATTATTTTGAAGATGGCAATGCTAAAAGTTTCCATGTTAAAAGATATATATGAATGAAAAGTCATCCTCTATTTTTTATAAGCTGGGAAATTTCTTTAATTTCCAAGTTTCATGTTGAATAAGATTATCACCAACGAAAGCTTAACACTTTCGTAAATTTAACAATTAAGAGACACGGTAATATCTTGCACCAAGTAAACGCGCAGCGCGAGGAACGAGCGCCAGACCGCGTCTCTTTATGCGAGCAGACGACTTCCGAGCACCCGAGATTATTGGATTCTCAATAACGGCTGAATCGATCAAGTTCTGAGTAATCTCAATCAATAGTTTGGGTAGGATTAGCTTTTACGCGAATATAGATTTATTATAGGGGAGAGTGGGGTAAATCGGACAATGTTCCAAATCGGATCTTTTTAATTTAAATGAATACGGTTAAGCAGATTTGTGTGCCATTTATAATGTAAAGTCCTTATAAGACACCGAACATGTGACAGCAGTTTGACAGTTCTCTCATAGCATTCACAGAATAGACGCACATACGTATTTTCATCGTGCGAAAATTTAAAAAAAAAAAAATCCTTGTAAATTATTATATTATTTAAAAGGTGTTAAAAATTTGAAAGATAATTGACTTAAGATAAAAATTAAAGAATGTAGAATTCAAAAATATCAAGCGTTTTGTGATCACTTTTGTAGTTTATTGTAAAATTTGTTCCAAAGTTTAAAAGAACCCGTGTCCAAATCGGACCTTTTTTTGGATATCCAAATCGGACTTACATATACTCGTGTATGCCATAGGAGGAAACCTTTTCACGATTTATGTTTGTTTTTTTTTTTGGCTTTTTAGTGAAAAATGGGCTGCACTTATAAACAAAAGACAGACAAAATAGATATACAAGTGCTTCAGGTTGCTGTTCTAGATATAAAAAATGGAAAATCATTAAGCCGACCAGATTTGGCCCAAAGAACATTAAATCAGTAAAATATCATAAGTCATCAGACTCAGATTAATTGAGTTTTTTTTAATTTCAATTCTAATAATATAAACTGTCAGTAATTTCTTTTCTTAATAAAATTTTTCGTAATAAAATTTTTATGCTTGACCGCCAAATTACTCGTTTTTACTCAATTCTAACAAAAATACATTAAAAAATCTGTCTAAAAATCCATAAAAATAAGAATATCCGATTTGTACCAGGGGGTGGTCCGATTTGGAACCAGTAGTTCCAAGTCGGACCGGAAAAAACGTTTTTACATTTTCCTTTATGGTTCAACACAGATGAGAGATACGTCAAAATGGTCTGAAGCAAAAATGAAGTGAATTAAATTATCTTTCCAACGACACTTTCAGTTTTATGATCGGACTTTATTTATGTCTTATAGAGAGCAAAAATTGCAACTAGGTCCGATTTACCCCACTCTCCCCTACCCGAGAAAAAGTTTTTATATATAATATGGATAATTAGAGGAGAGTACCTAGGCGAAAATATTTTTCTGCAATTTTTCTGCACATTTCTCCGCTGTTTGTCTCAAAATTGGACTATTTTGCGCAGAAATATGTGATGAAATTGCAGAGAAATTAGCAGAAAAATTTCAACGAAATTTCAACACAATTTTAGTATGAAAATAGTCATAAAGTTGAAATCTCAAATTCAATTAAATTTCGATGAAACTATTAAACATGTCTTTTTTTTAAATTTAAAATCCAATTTTAGGGACACGCTTTCAAAAAATACACTTGCCAAGACAAGAATGAAAAATCACATAATGCTACGCAAATATGGCTTTATTCTATTCTGTGACTTTTTACTTACGAGATATATACAATTCTCGTGGTCACCTAGCGGCAGTGCCGCGTACTGCTCGAAAATCTTGTTTTTCTGACATTTTTCTATAAATAAGTTTTGCAAAGAAAATGCAAAGAAATTTCTTTTCAAATATCTCTGCAGTTTCTATTTTTTTTCTCTGTATTTATTCTGTGCACTAATAACTTGATCAAATTTTGAGAATAAGTAAATGGTTAATTAATATATTACATTTCTGATTTTTCAAAAATTTTTACTGTAGTTTTCTTTAGATACGCTTAAAAAATTTTTATGTTTGAGTAAATGAATTTATTTTACATTATTTCCTTGATTTAAAAAAATATTCCTTAATTTAAAAAATAAATTATTTATATTTATAGCTAATATGTATTTAAATCAAGGAAATAATGTTAAAATAAATAGGTATATTTACTTGAACATAAAAATCTTTTTTTCAGTGTAATTTTCTAAAGTAGCATGAAGTCTTATGTAAGAATTTTAAGTAATTAAATGGCAATAGAATATAAGAATTTTGAAAAACTATATTTATAATAAAAGTTAGACCTTCAAATGACTACTTTAATTAATTAAATGCTGAATAAATATCAATTCAACATTTAGTTTCTTATAACTTTTACACAAATTTATCTATTACAAATGATTTATTATGTATTAAATTTACTTGAAAGTTTTTGAAAATGGTAATAAATGCATTCCGGACCGAAATCGCCGGATAAATTGATGCGACACTGCGTATATATTCCCTTATTACTTGTTAGTTGACGGAATATGCAATACTTTAACCGAAAATACATACTTAATCGATCCTCTGTCTGAATCTTTTAACCTTCACGAGATATGAATGATATTTTTGGCAAGATGAGGTAATACATCAGGAAAAATATACATATTCATAAACTTCTATTTTTCATGTAGAATAGCAATTTAGATTTAGATAAATAATTACTAAACGGAAACTAATTTAATAAATCATGTGTAAATATTAAAGAATTAAATTTAAACCAATTTCTTAAGTTAAATATTATTTTGTTATTTTTAACTTCCATGTATGTTGAAATTTTTTAAAGTAGAAGGGTGTATTATAGTTACTGAAAACATTACGACTATTGTTATTGTGAGCAACGTCCATGTACTTCCCTTAGGAATGTATATGATTAAAAATTTCTTTAGTATTTTTCTTTCTTCGATTAGATAATTCTTAAAAGCATTCTTCGTTATATTCT
>QKQZ01004522.1:0-15395 GCA_003595255.1 Solenopsis fugax | reverse complement strand
TATAATCATAGATAATTATATATAAACATATATGAAAATTATATGATAATTATATATAATTTTATATAAGAAATTTTTTCCCGAGTATGTTTTATATTTTATAAATAAATTCCTTCAGAATTAGATAATAATTTATTTAAAAATAAATAGTTAACTAAAAATTAAACATGACATACCCTAACAGCACAGATCTTCCAGGGATGCCCATGGGGAGTGCGCCCGTGGGACATCCTTTGGACATTCCCTGGATCAAGTGTACTTAAGGATAGTTATGTTTAGAAATTATTCTGTTATTAATTATCCTAAATTTTATCAAATGCAGATTATTTGACTAGAGAAGTGCTATCATACATCCTTAACATAGCGACTATGTGTACAGGAACGTATGATTGCGAAAGTGCTAGGTCGAGAAATGACTTTGTTTGTGTAACCAAAAAAATCTTAAAAACTTTTTTGACTGTAATTTATTCTTATCATTACCAATCATGTTATCACAAACGTGTTATATTATACAGTATTTCATTTAAACGAATTTATCCGCGGAAGTTGCCTAATATTAACTATAGTGTAATTAACAATAATAATTATTCTATGCCAAAATGTAGCGAAAAACAATGTGTATATTTGTTTATGTTTGATGAATCAGTTGTGTTACCTTATTGTTTTTAACTGTCATTTTTAGACAGTAATTATGGTACATTAAGAAATATTACTTATTTATGCTATTATTATATTGCAAATATTAAAATCTATTATTATAATTGTTTATTTTTTAAGCATTTATATGAAATTCAGATTTTTAACTTTAATTTATTGTTATTTAACTATATTTTATTTAATAAATTTATTTAATGTACATATTTTAAAGAATTTTTTGTTAGCAAATTGTTTACTGATGTTCAGATAAAGTTATTAATAAATAACAAACAGACAAGCTTGTTTATATCAACAACAAATTAATGTGAATATTAGACCAAATTAATGAGCAATATTACAATTTTACTGGATCTTGAGGTTTATTTTAATGATGTTGGCAAATATTAATTTGCGCAAATATTATGAATAGATATTACAAAATTGTACAACAATTAATTAGATATTATAGGTTTCCTTTAATTTATTAAAATAGTTGATGTTTATTAATTCGTTATTCATAACCGATGTACATCACCGTAATAACATTAAAATAAACTATTCTTCCTACATAAGTAGCGAGAAATAACCGGTAGTAAAAAATATTTGCTGTCTTTTACATTAATTAATATAAATATAAGGTGGAAATACTGACTCGGATTTGTCTCTATAAATGTGCGCAATGTACATGTATGTATATGTACATACCCCTGGCAAAAATAAAGCGTAAAGCATAAATTGGGACATCGGAACATAAATAAAGCGAAAGTGTAATAAAAGCGTAACCGAACTGTGTATAAAGCGTAAATTGAGACATCGAAGCATTAGACGCTTATATGACGCTTGTACGATGCTTCAAGAAGTTTTCTATTTTCGCCAGGGACTAAATATCGTGGTATGTACAATAGTGCACGGATTAAATTATTACAACTATACAGGGTGTAACTAAAATAGGGTAACAAACTTCGGAGCTGAGCTTCTCGAAACATCAAAACATGAAAAAAAGTTCATTTGAACATATGTCCGCAAATCCACTGTTACTGAGATATATCAAAATGTTTAAATATTATGCCCGTCGTAGCAAGGGGAAAGCGGCGCACGGATATTATTTGTGGGGACACTTAAAATCCTTATAAAGTTTATAAAGTTCCAATCCGTCACCAACGATATGCTACACCAACGCATCTTTGATGCTTGTAACACCATTCGCAATTGTCCCAGGGTCTTTGAAATAAGAGTGCGACAGTCCAAGCATGTATTAAATTAAATAGAAGATACTTCGAAAATTTATTCTAATTAAAAATTGAAAATAAATAATATTAAATAATAATAAATATTACTTTTTATTTTCCCCTATTAATAAACATTTTGAGCTGTGTATTGATCTTAGCAACAGTTTGCAGAATATAAACTTTTTTTCATGTTGTCTTTCATGTGGGAGGCTTGGCCTTGAGAAGTTTGTTACCTTATTTTTGTTACACCCTGTATATTTGAAACGACCAAGCATTCCAATAAAATAAAATAAAAATAAAAATTCAAGAATGATACTATCAACTTCTAAAATCAAAATTTTTGACAAAAGTGATCGATGGAAATCAGTTTTTTACGATATGCGAGCGCGTGTATAGTATAGTGAAATATATCTTTAATATTAATGCGATTACTCGAGTGTTTTAATTGAAACGAATATATCACATGATGCAATCTTCGATATTAATGAGAAAGAAATTGTTTTAATTTACAATTTTAATTTGGCGGAAGCGAAAGATTAAATGCTGAAATAATGAATGATAGTCATTGTTACGCGTATTTATTAGCTATTCTAGCTAACCCATTGTTTCAGTAAAGCTGTTTGAAAGTTATATCGTATTATACGTTGTAGGATTTGCTCATAAAATGAAATATATATATATAATATCTTGCGCATGTGATTCACAATAATTTACTCATCCTTTCTATCATAACTGTGCCCATGTATAAGATGACTCCACACAGAAAGACTCCTTTTTTTTTTATCTGAAAAAGTGCATGTTAAATTGATAATCGTATCTCTCGAAAATCTCGAAGTTTATTGTTAACGCTTTTTCGTAATACTGATTGATTCTCCCGCTGTGTTTACTTCGTGAGCTGCTGTCATCGCGGAGATTGCGATTTGACAGTTATGTGTATCGAGGGTTAATAGTGTAATATTAAATTTGTGTAATTTGTAGGAAATTATGTTAATATCAAAAATTATGTAGCGCGCGCATAGCGCGCCTGTTTTTTTTTTGTCTAGTATAGAGAAAACATAAATACTCACGTTTTATATTATTTGGTTCAATTTATATTTTACTTTTTGTTTTTATTAATTTATTTTATATTTATTGTTAATTTTAGATTATTAATTTTATTTTGGCACTTTAATTTCTTTATCGAAAGGTCATTTCGAATTTTTTAGACTTCGTTGTTTTTATTTTTAATATTGGACCATAGATCATTTTTATTCAATTGGACTTCCTTTTTGGACTCATAAATGTAGGATGTTAAATAAAGACCAGGAGTAACAGGAAAATATGACAAGTTTAATTAGATAATAAGATAGATTCACTCTCACAGTTAATTCTCTTGCCGCTCACGATCGACTCTCTTTGATCATTCACATCACAACGCTTTACTCATAATATAACTTTTTATTTTTAACAATCACAATTCTCTTAATTTTCTCTCGATGTGAATTCTGATTTCTCACAACACAATGCTCGTTTTGCCTGTTCGCCGTCCCTTTATCCTTTTTTCTAACATAAATGTGCATCCATTCACAGACGTTACATCTCCACATCTTGAACACATTAAGTTACGCTTTTTGTGATAGTGCCATAAAACGCCTATCGAAACAATGCCAATTCTTTCACAAAATAGAACTTTCTCGTCGAACGATTTCTTTACTCGGAGACACGTCTCTTCTCGTCCTCGCTCTCTCTCTCGCTCTCTCTCTCTCCCCCCTCTCTCCCTCTCTCTCTCTCTCTCGTGGAAGGAAGCAATAGTGGTTCCTATATTAAACATGCAAAAAACAAAAAAATTGAAGAATTTAGATCAATAAATAAATTACCGATTTATGAGAAGATATTAGAAATAATAGTTCACAATCAGTTAGTGGAGTATTTGGAAAATAATAATAATCTATGGGAGGAGAGTGCCAATCAGGGTTTAGAGCGAGACATTCACATGAGACAGCCCTACAATGGGTTGTATCAGACTGGAAGAAAAGCTAGGTGAAAAAAAGATGATAAGAGTTGTATTTTTAGATTTAAGAAGGGCATTTGAATTAGTGGATAGGGATATCTTGCTAAAGAAAGTGGAGTGGTATGGAATAAAAGGGGTAGACCTCCATGAAGTTGGCACCCAACTTTTACGAAATCAGATTTCAAAGTGTGTTTCTTGCAGGATTTTGTCTATCTGTAGATGATTGTAGTAAATTATTTTGTTTGTAATTGAAAAATAAATATGTTATCGGTTTTTAAAAAAACAGTAAGAAATTATTTTATAACTACAGCACAAATGGCATCACACTTCTATATAAAATTGTATATAAATTTCAATATAAATTTCTAGTTGTTTGTAGTACCAATATTTTTGTTTGTAGTTGAAAAATATGGAAAATTGCAGTTCTAAAGCGTTCGAGCTCTCATGCCTTCGGCGTTGCTGAGCAGAGCATCGTTGAACCCCAGATATAACAAAAAACCATGCAACAATAGTAACAATTGCCAGACGTCGCTACTGTTGTACACGTGTGAACAATCACTTGCCCCCTCCACCAACCCATAGTCACGACAACTCAACCCTTTCGTTTCTTAATAAGATAAAATTAAAAAATATTGCCCGGAATGGTTTTAGTGGACGACACTTTATTCAGACCAAAAGGTTGACTATAAATTAATACCTAGCTGTTATTTAAAAATCGATTATAAACATATTTTTTAACTATTCTGATTCTTTTAACTAACTGATTCTTTCAGAAATTGGACAAAATTCGCGATTTTACTGAAACCTCGTATTTTTTTCAACAATTAAGTATTTTATTATTATAAATAAATGCAAAAGAAGTTTGTACTTTGCTTAAGTGGTAAAATACGATATCTCATAGGTAGGTTTGATTTATCGCAACGCGATGAAAAAAAACTCATTTTAAAGCTAAAAGTATAGTAATAAAAATTTTTTTTATTTATGAGAATAATTAATTGTTATAATTGCTATAAACAATCAAATTGTTTATTACTTTTATAACATTGAAGTCCCTTTGGAAAATTTAATTCTTTTTTTAAGCATTATATTTGTATTATTGTTCCTTCATAATTCAGTATATTCAATAAATAACGATAACGAGTTTCGTGTACAATTTTTGTATTTTTTTATTATATAGTCGTCAATACTAGTATTAAGTATTCGCCAATACTAACACTAAGTATTATATCGTCAAAACCAGCATTAAAATATTCACCCATACTAAATGTTGGCCAAAAAAGTAATAGCCAATTTAGTATTGCCATTACTAAGTATTGAGATCACAATACTTATTTTCCAAGGGATACTGAACTTATGCTGTATTTCTGCTGTATTTATATCATACTATACTTGCAAATCATGCCAGCAGAAACTAAGCTTGATGCAGTCATAGTGAATCAGAATCTGCTGCGAAATTATGGAATAAATGCAGTATGCTGCTATTACACTGTTAACATTTCGCTATCTAGGATATTTATCTTGTATTGAATTAACACAAAAATTTGAGTGGACCATTTGGATCATGCAATATATGTTAATTTTAACACAAATATTTCAACTGTGTAAGAACTTCGCTTCGTAGAAACTTAACTTGCGTATGTGCGTGTGGAACTGAGCGTGAAAATGGCGAAACGCGGAGTTGTTAAGAATTGAAATTACTATTTAAATAATCCTGAACATTGCTTAGCGTTTATTAACGAATAACTATGTACACTTAAATTAATTATCCATAAATAAATATATTCTATAAATTTTTATTATCTCTTAATAGTTTCTTCGATAAAAATACGTGGATGATTTCAGTTTTAACACTCGTTTAACTCATTTTACTTTTCTTTTTAGATTTATAAGAAACAATCAGAACGATAATAATTCATTTACAATGAATTATTCATTTATTGTTATTAATAAAAAGATATCTTTGTAAAAGTTTTAATATTTTTTTATTCCCTTAATAAACTATCGTGCTTATTTATGATTATTGTGAAAAAAATAATTGCTCGCAATGATATTACTCGTAACGTTTGAGCTGAGTGATCAGATTCAATGTGATTGTCACCAGCATTTCACGATTTCCTAAAAAGATTAATGAGTTCATATCTAATTTATATTGTATTGGGAAACACACAGTAATTGTTTTTTCGAGTGATTAACAAAAAGTTGATATGAATCTATGTCATTATCGCTAACCGATCATCTTACTAAAATTTTATAAAGTCATATGGACAGAGCTTGTCGCGGTTACAATTCGATCAGAATCATGGAATTTTAGATATCTTTATCCTCTCCCTTCTCTTGCTCCTTATTAGCACAATTATACATACATGTAGAGTCAGAAGAATGATTTCAATGTATGCTTCAAGTGGAAGGCTATGCTATCGAGCAGGAAGGTACACCAATGCTTACCTTCGCAACCTACGCAAAAGAGACAGCCTGCAGCCACAAACCTCGGCAGCTGATTGGCTGTGGCCTCCCCGGGGATGTACGTTGGAAATGAAGAGGGCTGAGCGCGCTCGGGGCGCGAACGAGGCGCGGTTACATAACGCGATAATGCGAGCTACTCGACGCAGTGACGTCCAACGGGTATCGTCAGTGACGTCTATTGGAACACCTACCTCAATCTAAAATTAATAACGAGATTTACACGTGAAACTTTTCTCAGTGCTGTGACGCTGAAATTGTTCGATATTTAATAGTTAAAGATTTTTTTCGCATTAATAATTAATTTAATCGAAGTAATTTAAATATTTCTCAATTTTTATATTTTAAATATCGATAATGGACCTACGATGAAAATCAAATTGAAACTTTCTCGAAAGGTAGAAGGAAAATCAAAGTAAAATTTTCAATTTTCTTGATGCTTCTTAAGATAAATCTTACGATCTTATGATTTACAAGCTTCAACTTCTTTTTTTGAGAAAAATTTTGAAGATTTTATCTTCGAAGGGACAAACGAGTGCTTGTGATATCAATTTTGTACCCTCTGTGTTGAGAAATTTCAAGTACAATACAATCTTTCTATTTTGAAATTATCGATCCATTTATAATAGAAAACACGTGATAAATTTATAAAAAATTTACAAAATCAGTTGTTTCAAAATAAAGGGATTTTATGGTATTATCTTAACATCCAAGATCCTTTGACTCGAAAACGGCAGAAACGATTCTCATCGTGTGTAAAGGACATTCGCGTGTAAATTATCCTTCTCTCTCGTTCGATCACGCTCCGTCTCGTTCTAATGGTGGGCATCCTTGGGATTTCGTTTTTTCTGTCTCTCCTTCGCCACGCGAAACACAAGCGCCACGACCGTATATATAATGCCGCCGCCCTTTTCACCACCACTCTCCAAAACGTAGAGGTCTTCTTCCATCTCGACTTTCCTCCCTGTCTTGTCCATGTTACCAGATCGCACGCACGCACGTATGCACACGAGTACACACGCGCTCACACACAGCGCACCCCATCATACTGCCTGCGGATGTAGTGGAGAATGAATAATGTACTCTCGCATCAGGAGGGGCTCCGGGGAATGCGAGAACCCCGTTCGCTTTCTCTTCCCCTCTTGAAAGACGTACAGACCACTGCCACATTCTTATCGAAGCAGCGGACGATTGCAAACAGTTTACGTGTGGGCGAACTGGGCTTTGATATGACCGACGAAACGATATTCGATCTCATTCTTCATCACGATATAAACTGCAGCCTTTTGACGATCAATTTAATCACACCTAGTAACTAATCTGAACATTAAGTCTTCTAAGATCATATTAGGAAATAAAAAAATGTTATTAAAAAAATATTAAACGATGAAATTAATAAAATTTATTTATATAAAAAGAACAATATTTTCATATTTTAAGAATTCTTGCTCGAAGTTAAACAGAAATGATTATTGATTTGTTCCTGTTGGGCTAATCAAACAAAGCTGAAATCATTACACAAAAACGTAAAAGAACACAGAACGTAATAAATTAATATGAACTTAATATAAAAAATATGCTAAAATGTTCATAACAAATGATAGAAATTCCCCTTTTAATAGTTTTATTATAATGTAGAAAACGCAACTATTAAATATATAAAGTCGGTATCTTTTTTTATAAAAATCAAAATTCATTCACAAATAGAAGTTTAATATTTGAAATAATTGTCATTATTTTCTATAACTGTGTCATTTATTGAGCAGCTGACGAATACATTCGCAAAAAAACTTGGCGATTTAGAGTCGATAAAGTTTTCAAGAATTTCTCGGACCTCTTTCACTGTCTTAAAATGTGTATCAGCCAGGTGATAGGGCAATCAGATAATAATTCAACGAGACTAAATTTGGGAAAAAAATCTGCATGAAGATTTTTCCAGCCTAAAACATAGATAACATCTTTCATCTTCTTTGCAGCATGTGGTTGAATGTGTTATCCCATTGCAAAATAAAATCTCTACTCCAAAATTCAAATACTACTTTCACATTCTATGAGTCATCAGTATTTTCATCTAGAGCAGAATAAATAATTTTCGTGGGTTTTCCACAGCATTCTTTTTAACTCAAAAGAAATTAAGTGTAAAAAATGCAGCTTTTTGGACGCCCATCGTGTTAACTGCAGTTTTGTGAAATTATATCGTCTGTTTCATCAAGTTATACAATGTTTAGAAAATATAAATATTCGTACCATTTTTACATCTTTTTGCAATTTACAAAAAAGCGGAAAAATATTTAGTTTTAAAATGGAGTAAAACCCTCACAAAAAACTCAAACTTTGAGGGTTAACTCTCAAATTTGTGGGTTGTCCACCAAATTTGAGAATTACCTCAAATGTTGTGTTAACACACAAAAATTGGAGGTTGACCCTCAAAGTTTCAGGGTATATACCAAATGATTCAATGTCAATTTCCAAGTTTGGATGTTGACTCTCAATTTTTGGTGTTGAATCTGAAACTTTCAGGGTAGACCCTCTATTGAATGATTTGTCAATTCCCAAGTTTTAGTGTTCACCCTTACTAATTGTAAGTATTGACCCTCAGCCTTTTATTAATTGTTGAACCATAAAATGTTCAGAGTAAATTCCAAAGAGCTTTGGTGTACATACATGCTTTTATAGGAATTACATGTTTTGGGTTTACCAGTTGATCCTAAAGTATATTGATTATTGTGGCATGTAAAAACCTTTAAGCGAAAGCTTAAAGAAAATAAAATACTTTTTAACATTTATTCATCATTAATTTAATACTTATTTTACATTAATTATTCTATCAAATATTATATATTTAATAATAAAATAATAAATTTCAAGAAAAATCCATTTTTATAAGGGGTCTAACATCAAGATGCAAGTTAGCATCGATAAATATTAAATTATTTCTAATTTAATAAATGTGATATTACCTGTTCATGTTTAACTCGTAGCTGCGTTATGACCAGAAAATTAATTCGGCGCGTAGTCGGTTGAATTTGAAAAAAGGTATATAAAAAATCACACAAATAAAATTTATAAAAAGCACTAAGATCCAGCTTGACCGTATAAGGGGTTCTCATTTCACTTTAATTATATATTTTATCAACAACATAATTACTTCAATTCCTATCAGTGATACAAATGTATTAACATAAGAACTGAATGAAGCTGAGTCACACACATGGTGCGATAAATATAAAATCAGTAGCAGGACGGTGAATCGATACGCTCTTGCTACTGCACTCGACGAGATCGGTCGCTTATTTGTGGCGCATCATCATGACGAATCAACGATAATTTTTCCGACCTAAGATATAGAAAAATCCATTTATTCGATTGAATTTTCATCGTTTTTAGACTATGTTAGATCTCACGATACAAAAAAAGGACCACTTAAGACACACGTAAACACGAGTTAACTACTTTGCTTTCTTCGCCACGAAACACGTGGAGTGCTCCCCAAAAGCGTTTGTATCGACCGTTATCACGCGGCGCAGACTCACTACGAATATCGGCGTGCGCGCACGCACATAGCTGCATATACAAACATATATACGTGAATATGCACTCACACAAACACAAAGAGACATAGATATACTCCGATCGGATGGAGCCACCCACACATAATTACATGTACAGGTTAGGTTAGGTTATACACACGATGAAAGAGACGATGATTCGCGATACAGGTCATGCTTACAGAAAGGGCCACAAGACAAGGAGAGATCTCGTGTCTCTATCTAGTGTTTCACTGCGTCGTCCTTGCTCTATGACGATGCCCGACCATCGGTGCAGATCTTCGTAGGCAAACACCTTAACAGTACAAATCTCCCAGGGACGCCCATGGGACGTCCAAAGAACGTCCGTACATCCTTAGGACGTCACTGGGACAATATATATGTACAGTGGTAGACAGAATAGTTGCGACACTTTTTTTTCAATGGTTTTCAGAATATAGCCTGCTCACCGAGTGATTGAACATAATTGGTTCTTATTTGTGAATTCAAGCAATTATGTTTGCCGCTCGATGAGCAAAGTTGTGTTTTAAAATTCATCGAAGAAAAAATGTCACAACTATTCTGTCCACCATTATACATGCGTGCATGCGTGCATATGTATGTGTGCTCCTTAATTGCTTGGATCCACAAGTAAGAACCAATTATGTTCAATCACTCGGTGAGCAGGCTACATTCTGAAAACCATTGAAAAAAAGTGTCGCAACTATTCTGTCCACCACTGTACATATATATTTTATTGGCATAAGAACAGATTTATGGCAGAATTTTTATAATGCAAAATAGAAACTATGGAATTTGTTATAAAAATTACACTAGGAGATACCGGGGCTATTTGGTACACCAGGTTATTCGAAACAATGGAAATATCTTTGTATAGGAACATGTTAAAATTTTACTTTAAATACTGTAAACGCGTCCTAATGTAATAACGCTGCTAACAAAGTTTCGTTGGCGACGGCGCGGCGTCATATTGAAGTCGTGGTAGTGAAAAATGTGTTTTGCGACAGTCGAAGTAATTTCTGACAGTCAGCATTTCTTCAAAATTTAAATAAGATAAATAAGATTCTTTTTGAAAACTTTGAATCGTGTCCAGTTGAATGTATTTGAAACATTTCGTGTTTACTTTTTGCGGTGTGATGTTTACTTTTGTAGACCATACGCAATAATGCGCAGAGTTGACGCCGGCCGCGGCTATTCGAAACACCGAACGTCGAATCGTCGTTCGGACGATTTTTTCTTTCATATTCGCGTTCTATGTACCAAAATACACAACTTAATACTCAACAGGTATAATTACACGAAATATGAACAATCCCTGACTTGTTCCGAAAACACTGAAGCAATAAAATTCTCTATTATGTGTTTATTTTTTTTATTGTATGCAACTTTTCTTAATAATTAGGGGTGTGCAGGTACCCAAAATTACGAGTACTCGAGCTTCGGATCGGGTCGGGACCCGAAAGTTCGTAATGTTCAGGTATTCGACTCGATTTCGGGTACCCGAAATCGGGTCGGGTCGGAATCCCGAAATTTTGTAAATTGCGGGTGTTCGAAAAGTCGGGTCAAGCAGCGGTCAAAGATCTAAATACTTTATACATTGAGAAAAAAATTACTAAATTTTTATAATTATTTGTTTGAATATTGTCTCAATAAAATTGTTCCCAAATGTAAATATATATTTATTTAGTACAAGGACCACTAATTTAACAATCATTTTTTTATTAAGTAAATATTTATGTACCGTAAATAAATATTTCATTGGCAGTACTCAAATTTAGTAATTCAATATAAACGAAATGCCTTACAGGTCACAGCTAGATCTTACAAGTGCTGATATTTATTGTGCAATTTTATATACCTTTTCGTGTTCACGAAACTGTGTGCCAAATAAATTATCGGTTTTAAAACACAGTTCTAAATTGAACAAGAAATAGTAATATCACGTAAACTTAAATTTTCAGATTCGGAAGTGTTATAATATTCTATAATATAATTAGATGTAAAAGCTTACAAGGGAGAGAAACAGTTCATAATATAAACTATGAAAATTATTTTATTTCAAATTTGAATCGAAAAAACATAATTGCTCTATGTGTTCTGCTATTAATTTTGTTCTTTTGGCTGTAACAATGTTGCCAGCATCAGAAAATACTTTTTCACTAGATGTTTGTGTAGCAAGAAAAGCGAGATACTGCCTTGCTGTTGCTGCCAGTATTGGAAATCTGTTACGGTTGCATTTACAAAATTTCGGGATTACGACCCGACCCGAACCCGAAATCTCGCACACCCTTATTAATAATATCCTTTTCTTAATAAAATAAAGTCTTAAAAACAATTTTTTTACATTCTTTAATTTTAAAACACAAATATCCGAATAATCCCGGACTTGTTTCGAATTTCTCCGGGCTTGGGGCTATTCGAAACACTTAGCACTATTCGACATTTTCATATGTAGTTCAAAACAAGTACAATTCCGTGTTCTATCTATAACGGCATTATGAAGAGTAAAGTTTAACCTTTCAAACCGTCCAATATATATTTTTTTATGAATACAGGACTCAGGAGACACAAAAGAAAAAAAAGTGTTCCAAATAGCCCCGGTCTCCCATAACATGTACAATACCTTGTGACAAAAATCCTCATATTTCATATATTATATATAATAATATTTTGAAATAATTTTATATTCTAAATTTATAAAGATTTTTTAAAAATATCTTAAATTTCTTCAGATTTTATAAGTTTTCATCGAAAATTAAAAAATGAAAAATCTTAGAATATTTGAAAATTCACATGTACATACAAAATATTTCAGAAAGGGTATAGACTTTCTTAGCTTTTCCAAAAATGTCCCAATTCCAAGGTAAAAAAATCTAAAAAATTTTCTAAAATAAAATTCTGCAAAAATATATGTGAAATTTTAAAAAAATTTTTGGTATGTATACATTTAAATATGGGTTATTCTACATCAACTTGGCCATCCCTCTAATTAAAATTGTATATTAAGTTTTAGTCTTTCAGTATTTCAATCTTTTCTTCAGCCCTCTAATATAATAATTTTTAATTGAAATATTTTCTCATCGTTTTATGTTTTTATAAGGTTGGTATTGAACTCTTTCGTTATTCATTATAATTTAATGATGCACATACATAAACTTTAAAAATAACAGTTTATACAATGAGCGGAAAACTTTATATTCGACACTATATTCGATATGAATTCCAGCCAAAAAAATAATGCTGCTAAAACATATAAATCCATTTGTTCTGCCGTTAATTGAATACAAAATTATCTTTTCAAAAAAGGTAAAAAAAGTTGTCAAGTGTGTATGCATCTCTAATCTTTTTTTTACAAAATCCAAGTGATATTATTTTTGTATTCCCACTGAAAAGTCTTTCTATTCTAATCTAAGTGGTAGGGGAAGTGGAGTAAGAGAGGGTTGGAAGGTAAGACGGTGTATCTCCTGTATCGCGCGATTCGAATGCAGAAATCAAAATCGAGCATAAACGTTAGATGCGGCCTTTCGATCATTGAAAGTTACTCACGAGTCAGCAAAGTAAGCAGCTGCGTTATTAAGTTAGACCATAATTTATATTTTTCTTGCGATTTCCTTATTTATCTCATTTTTTATTCGTGACATTTGTATTAAATTATAGTATAATAGTTTCTCTAGTGAAAGTGTCGGAAAGATTCGGATACAGATTTCGGACAAAAATGGATTCAGGCGGATAGAAAAAGAGAAAAAAAGAAAGATAGAAAGAAATATAGTTAGAAAGTTTTTTCGGATTGTTACCGGATCGTTCATTCCGATTAAAACTCGAAAACGGCACGGATTAAGGATTGAAAATCTTGTCCGCACGAGCTTCGGATTCATTTGGATTAGATTCACGGATTGAGAAGGATTGAAAAGATTATCAGGATAAGTTTCAGGTTCATTCGAATTGGACCCCTGGATTAAAAAAGATTGAATGACTGTTTCGGATTGGTGTCGGATTCATTCGGATAGAACTTGGAGTTGATGCACAAATTGAAAAGGATTGCAAATTTGATTCGGTTTAGAACGGACACAGATTTTGGAACAATTCGTAAAGGTTCGGAAATTTCGTAGTAAAATCTTATCCGAAACTTTCATCAGAGTTGTGAATGCATATGTTTCTGTGACAAAATTTAATAGAAAACAATTATATTTAAAATTAGAGAGATAATAGACCGTTCATGTATAAATACAAATTGAATAAGAAGAGCCTTCTTCAGTCGTAGCTAGATCTTCGTGCTATGTTTTGTTTATGTGATTTTATACATCCATTCAAACTTAACGAGACTGTGCGCTGATTACTTTTCAGACATAACCCAGCCCTAAGTTAAATAAGAATGAGTAATATCACGTTTTATTAAATTAAATTAATTTAAATAATAATTGATGCTGACTTGCATCTAAATATTAAACCCATTCCCCCCTGAAAAAACTGTAAAGAATTTATTGCGAAAAATATCACCTCAGCCATTCTTCAGCTTTTTCAGGGAGGAATGGGTTTAATATTTAGATGCAAGTCAGCACCAATTATTATTTAAATTAATTTAATTTAATAAAACGTGATATTACTCATTCTTATTTAACTTAGGGCTGGGTTATGTCTGAAAAGTAATCAGCGCACAGTCTCGTTAAGTTTGAATGGATGTATAAAATCACATAAACAAAACATAGCACGAAGATCTAGCTACGACTGAAGAAGGCTCTTCTTATTCAATTTGTAATTATATTTAAGTAATCAATTCTTGAGAATTAACAAAAATCAGAGTAAATATCAGGCTAATAAGAGTCCCACGCGGTTAGTGTTGCGCAAAAGTTAATTTTATTTAAATACATATCGAACAGATTATCGTACGTTTCGACTCAGCTTTAGAGTCATCTTCAGCGTAACAAATTAAAGTCATTGATTATTAAGTCATCGTCGATCCAGTGTGCGGATGAGTCACTAACGGTTTATAGCCGAAGTGCAACTTTCTCCACCGTGTGTACCGTCAGAGGAGATGGTTTGATCTCTCTATAAATATATATGAAGTTCTATGTGAAATAATCTAATATATTGAAAAAATCCAGTGATGTACCCCAAGTAGTCGACGAAGACCCGTAAAGCAATGGATAACATCAGTCTTTGACACACTTTAAATTATTGTATACAGATAAATTAAAATCCGCTTCGCTGTAACGTGATGTTTCCACAGCGCCGCTTTTAAGTAACTGAACGTTCGGCGTAAGATACGTCCGGTTGTATTATTACAAATACAGAGAAGCAAATCAAAATAACAATTATACATTGCGAATCCTCAAATGAGAAGAGATCGTAAACAAAGGTGATCTCCGCCGTTAAAGTATAAATAATTTAGGTATTGAGTCACACAGTTAAAAACATATAATTAAATAAGTCATATAAATATAAATAAATTATAAAATACAAATAAATTACATAATTGGAGATATTCGACCGTTAATGTAATATATACAAATTGAAATGAGAACGCCTTGTACG
>QKQZ01004521.1:0-17576 GCA_003595255.1 Solenopsis fugax | reverse complement strand
CCTGTAAATATATATATATATATATATATCCGCACCGTATCCGTTCCGCGTCTTTTTGTATGTATATAGATACATCTCTCCGTATCCGTTCCATGGCGTTCTGTATATATAGATATAGATATATCTCTCCGCACCGGATCCGTTCCGCGTCTTTGTATATAGATATACCTATTTATCCGTACCGTATCCGTTCCGCGTCTTTATAGCACTGTATATAGCATTAAAAATCCCGAATAAAGACGTATCTGTTTCATCGACACCATGTTCTTACTTCAGGTACTTCCTTCCTCTCGCTCGAACCATTTTCGTGCACCGATCCGACTGAGCTCGATTCGTGCGCGGAAAGTCGGTTTGTTTTAATATTAATAAGAAAATAATTATATGTCCACTCCTGATAATATACTCACCCGCAAAAAAATAGGCCACCAAATTTTATCACAATTTTTTAATACCTTCAAAAAGCGGTAACTCAATGAAAAAGTATCTGATTGAGATGAAAAAGGGCTCAAATTAAAGCGTAAATATTCCCCGTGATATTCAAAAAAATCAAAATTTAATTACAGACAATTTTCACAAAATTGCGGGCATTGAAGACAGACATTGAAAAATAGGAAAAAGATTTTTTTTTATTATTACGTTGCTCAAGAAAATCGGTTACCTAGCACAAAAATGAGTTTTTAAGCTCATTGATTTTCGAACAATCCATACTTTTAACAATTTTCTATGATTTTTTTAAACAAAGTTATAGCGTTTTAATAAAAAGTGTTACAAAACGGACAACCATTTTGGTAATTATTTACTTTAGGGGAAGCAGCTCCGATGACGTCGATCTTGATATGTTGTCAAGGTCATATCCCTGGCTTTTCAAGAAGTTTTAGCCGTCGCTCGCCTCTCGTTAAAAAGTTATAATCATACAAAGTTGTAAAAATTATCTGGTAAAAGTGCACAAAAGGCAGCAGCCTCTGACGACCTTGACCTTATATTATCAAAGTCCTGACATACAAAAAGTTTTAAGTAATATTCACTTCTTATTAAAAAAATATTTACGAATAAAGTTTTGCGTCTTTCCACGCGAAGCGAGATTCATCCCACCCCCCTGCCTCGGGGGCGAAGCGAAGTCTACAGATGTACTGTTCCACATGGATTTGCGACTTTCCATGCGAAGCTAGGTCCACTCCAACCCCCCTTTGCCTCGCGGGCGAAACGAGATATACAGATGTACTGTTCCACATCGGTTTGCAACTTTGCACGCAAAGCGAGGTCTACCCCACCGTGGAAAGTCGCAAATCCATGTGGAACAGTACATCTGTAGACCTCGTTTAGCCCCCGAGGCAAGGGGGGGATGGACCTCGCATAGAAAATCGAAAATCCATTATAATTTTTACAATTTTTATGATTATAACTTTTTAACAAATAACGAACGACGGCTAAAACCTCTTGGAGATCACTCAAGAGTATGATCTTGATAACATATGTCAAGATCGACGCCATCGTAGCTGCTTCCCCTAAAGTGAATAATTATCACTCTTTCTTGTAAACTCAGAAACAAATTATTGTATAGGATACTTGATCAAAAAGGTGTAATGGGAGTCGGGAAGACGGGATCGGCCCGGATTGGATCGTAGGGTGCCAGGTTTGAATTGATCGTACTCGGAGGTTGTGCTAAGAACTAACTCGTGATTTATTCAATTATAGATTGGTTTTTACAACATTGTTTGGGAAAATATATCTTTACCGGCCCATTCCTTGGATTACCCCGCTATCTATTGTGGACGGGTCTCAGCCTTGTGACATTGAAGCTCTTCGACGGAGGGCTCTTTCGCCGCATTTCTAACCGCGTGCGACACTCACTCTCTTCGTTCGTACACATTAAGTCTGTCGGTCGTCACATGTGCACAAGCAGGAAGAAGATTGTAATTAACGTGTGCTGTATATCGCGCTTTGCTCATATCAATATTGTAACAATCCTACTGTCAACAATAAAGCAAGTCACATCATATATCAAACATTGGTCTTTCGAGCCGGATATAATCGTAACGACGGCAAGGGCGAAGCATCGCGCACAACAACGCAGTCAAAGGGCACGCACAACCATTGTTCTTCGAGGTGAGTCTTCAATGTTCCTTTCATTGTTTTTCCCACAACGCATTAATTCCTATCATATACAGTCCGCGCGAGCATTAAAGGCACTCAAGGCCAAACGAACCACAATAAAGGCACAGTGTACGCGAAATGCAATAGACGCCATAGATCCGCATGGGGCAGACGTTACACACGTGAAACAATGGAAAGAAAAATTCACCGAGTATTGGAATCAATTCAACGAGATTCAAGCACAGATCGACGAACTACTCGAAATATCAGACGATACAAATATCGTTGAACAACTTAAGCTTGAGCAAGAAACTGAGTACATTAATTTCGAAGAGACGTATTTGATGTCGCCGGCAAAATAAACGCTTATTGAAAGTCGAGTCAGTGAGCACGAGCGGCACGCGTGACGGTGCGCGAGAAATATACGACAACGAACGATTGCAGCTTAGCGTATACACACGCGATATCAGTCAAGTTCATCTCCCGAAAATAGCTATACCAAAATTCAGCGGTAAATACGAAGATTGATATCCGTTTTACAATACATTCGAGTCCATAATCCATTCAAACACGAAACTAACGGATATTCAGTGGTTTCATTATTTAATTTCGTCTCTCGAGGAGGATGCCGCGAACGTAATTAAGTCGTTAGAGATTATGTCTGATAATTATCGTGAAGCATTAGATTTATTAAGAGAGCATTACGATGACAAACGTATTATTGCACAAGAGCATATCAAAGCACTGTACGAGTTACCTATAGTACCAAAGGGTAATTACATCGTTCTAAGAAAATTGATAGACGAATTGTTACGTCACTTGCGTTCTTTAAAAGGTTTAGGCAGGCCGACTGAGCAATGGGACGATCTCATTGTTCATTTAGTTATTTCAAGATTGGACGCAAGTCTCACTAGCAATTGGAAAGATCCCCAACGGGCGACATGCCCACTTTAAAACAACTTACAGATTTTCTTAATATATGCAAGATGCTGTCGACCGTAAAAGAGTTCCTAACGAATTCATAAGTTCAAACACGCGTAAATCGCCCGCATGTACAGACAAGTTTGCATAGACAAAACGTAGACACATCTTCAAACCATCTTTTGGCGAAACGAATGAAGACATAACCGCTTACGAATTACAAACGACGTATAGCACAGCATGCGCCTCCTTTCTAGCAACAAGAATAATGCAAGAGTTAGCTAACATAAATGCAACAACCTACCCACTTGGATCCGCTACGATCATTAACGAATTCTATGTTGATGATCTCATATCAGGAGCTGATACCAAATCAGATTTAAGGGCCCTTCGTGATGAGACCATCAAGGTATTGGAAGTAGGAGATTTTGGGTGAGGCCCAATTGGACACATCGTTGATTGGCTGCTTTAATATAAAATTTTCTGATTGGTGGTACAGCAGGAAATACCTAGGGACCGACCGATGTGAGTGATGTGTCCGATTGCAACTGTGTGCATCTGGGACGCTCCCTCTGATTCACTTCATCAATCATTATGAGGACATCTATACTTTGGGAATGCAATGGAACATAACAAGTGATAACTTCCAATACGATATTAATATTATCAACGCTTCCAAGGTAACAAAGCAAACCATGTTGTTTGTATTATCAAAGATATTTGATCCCTTAGGATCCGTGACTCTTCTCGCAAAAATACTCATTCAAAGAGTATGGATACTCAACTTAGCATGGGATGAAACTGTCCTCATGAAAATATGCACAGCATGGCGGCAACTTGAGTCTCAGTTAAAATGATTCACAACCTTAAAATATCTAGATCATGTAAAGACGCTATTGGTCTCCAAGTTCACGGTTTCTCAGGACGCAAGTGAAAAGGCGTACGGGGCGTGCGTCTATCTTACGTTTGAACGGATTGCACAAGGTATAATACGTTTGTTATGCTCAAAGTCCCGCGTCGCACCATTGAAAGCAATCACACTTCCTCAGCTGGAATTATATGGAGCACTGTTGTTGGCGCAGTTAGTAAATAAGGTATTAAAGGCAATATGTTTTAAACCAGATGCTGTATATTACTGGACGGATTCGACCATAGTGTTATATTGGATAACAGCCACTGGCAAGACTTGGAACGCATTTATTTCTAATAGAATCGACGAAATTCATACTCTGTCGCAGGCTAATAATTGGCTTCACATAAAAACAGAATGCAATCCAGCGGATTACATTTCAAGAGAAGCTCTTCCTTCATTGTTGGCCTAAGAGTTCGGAACTCTGGTGGTCTGGTCCATCATGGTTGTGCAAAAAAACTCAAGAATGGGACACAAGCATTCCGTTGATAACATCAGATGATGTACCAGAACAGAAGCAAATTACAAAGGCTATGGTCATCATTGACAATAAGCAAGATATATTTGAGAGGTTCTCATCACTAAACAAGTTGATCAGGATCACCGCGTTATGCCTGAGATTCATTAAGTTCACCAGAAATAAATTCAAAGACCGAGAGGACGCATAATTACAGGACGCATATTCGCACCAGAGTTAGTGGAATCAAATTTACGATTGGTGAAGTTCAAGAAGCAACCTTTGGTGAAGACTTACAAGCATTACAAACAAAAAGGAGAATTCCGAGGAAAAGCAAGTTGCCAAATTTATCTCTATTTTTGGACTCGCAAGGCATTATAAGAGTAGGCGGACGACTACAAAAATCAACGTTAGCAATGGACGCCAAACATAAAATGTTATTACCAGGTAATCATCCATTCACGCAACTCGTCATACGATATGAACATCAAAAACAATTACATGCAGGAACACAAGCCACTCTAGCAGCCATTCGTATTAAATACTGGCCTTCATCAGCACGCAGCAATGTAAAAAAGCTCCTCAGAAAATGTGTAACGTGTTTCAGAGCAGCGCCTCGAACTTCTGAAGCAATCATGAGTAACTTGCCGGCCTACAGAGTAACGCCATCAATCATTTGCCTCCACAAGTGTGGACTACTGTGGCATTCATCGCTCGTCGGGGGAAGGTAATGCACATATATTCCGACAACAGAACAAACTTCCAAGGAACGTCAAATATACTAAAGGAGCTCCACCGAATGTTACATGACAAATCCTATCAGAATAAAATTGATCAACTGTTAAAAGTAGACTACATCGAGTAACACTTTATACCACCGTATGCTCCCCACTTTGGTGGAATATGGGAAGCGGCAGTAAAATCCGCTAAAACACATCTGAAACGCATTGTTAGCGACGCCGCGTATTAACATTTGAAGAAATGTACACTGTGCTAGCCCAAATCGAGGCTGTCATGAACTCTCGTCCTATCACACCCCTATCCAATGATCCTAATGATCTAACTTACTTAAGAGGATGCTATATCTAAAGCTGAACTTCCTCAACGTCGGTACTGCAGATTATTTTTTCTGCAGAAAGGAAAAGGGGAATGCTAACACCAACCTAACGCTCTTTGTCCAACGCATAGATCTGTCTTTGTTTTTCGATTGTAGTGCCATCTACGAAAAGACCTATCAATTACTTTTGCACACAATCACTGCTCTGCTTATCATCGTTTACGTGCGCTAAGCGAAATTTGTACACATACAGCTTTTCAGGGATTAAACTTTTTTGTTAGGTTTTTGATTGGAATGACAGTTAGTGTTGTTCGTTAGAGTTTTCTGAAGTCCGAGGTGGTCTCATTTCATACATACGAGCTACAGAACGTCATTAAATGACAAAAGTTGGTTGACAGATCCACGAGCCGAAAATAAATAAATTTTTAACTTTTTGTTCGAACTTTTTTCTCGTAAAATTTACCATTCCAGACTTTGTTTTGGTACGTACTCTTATTCTGCAAAAGGATTTTGTGATCTGTCGAGCCAATTCGAAAATTAAAGAAAACTAATGTGTCGGTAATTCCCGTCAGTATAGCATCCTCTTAACTCCTAGTTATTTCCTCGTTGGAGACGCTTTAACTTCTATTCCGCAACAAGATATTTCTCATCAGCCTATCAATAGACTCTCACGTTGGCAACGCGTTATTCAAATTAATCAGCACTTTTGGAAACGTTGGAGTCATGAGTACTTGCAGCAGCTCCAACAGCGAACGAAATGGCAGTACTCCAAAGGTCTTCAGCCAATTGTTGGTGACATGGTCATGTTATGAGAAAGCGATACGGCTTCCATGCAATGGCTTATTGGACGCATAGAAAAGGTTTATCCAGGCACTGAAGGAACAAATCGAGTAGTATCAGTGCGAACCAATAAAGGGACATATAAAAAGCTGATTACCAAAATTTGCATTCTGCCATTGCAAAAAGAAGATTAACTCTTCCTATTTTTTATGCAAAACGCGACGTCCGCGTACCATATCCATTTTTTATCATTACTAATTCCGTTTGTTTATTCGGTGTCTTTTGTTTTTTTTTTCTTTGGTTTCATTACAGTTTTACATAGCACACTGTTTCAGGATTATATTGCAAATGAAATTTCGTTTGTTGACAGCGAGGGACCACGAAATGTCGAGTATGCGGCGCCGGCGCGGATGCGTGCGATAGCGAGACCGCGTGTCACGATTGTCTCGGTTGCAGGTGCGGCGGGCGCGAATTGACCGGTCGAGACAGTCTATTCGAGGCGACGATTCCGAGGTCCGTGCAAGCGTGTCTTTTGAAGCAAAGTATTTCTCCAGCGGGGCGTGGATGCCCCAGTGATAACAAAGGTACACTGTGTTAGGCACGGATGCCCCGTGCGTGTCGCGGTGGCGTCAAGAATGCTCAATGGTGAGGCTTGCCCCGAGAATGCTCGAGAAGGGAGCTGGTTGATCGAGAATGCTCGGCCGGCGGGGTCGACGAGGATACTCGTCGAAGGAAGCGGAGCTGAGGCGAGAATGCTCGTCCTCGAGGAATAATCGAAAATGCTCGATTCGGGATAGCGTCGAGGGCACTCGACGCTGACAAGAATGCTTGTCGGAGAATTGGACCAGTTTTTTCAGACTAAATTTTGCAAGGGTATATCAAAACTGGAATGTTCATGATTAGAGTTGTGTGTTATTCACAGACGAATGCAGATTTTATCTTAGAGCACCCGATGAGCGTGAAAGAGTATATCGTCGTCGTGGAGAATGATTTGCTCCATGCGTCATGAAAAAGAGACAATTTTAATGGTAGAACCATTATGGTTTGGGCCAGAATATCGGTAGATGCTCACACAGACCTTTATTTTTTTTTAGCATAATATGGATTCCCATGTATACACTGAAAAAATTCTCATTCCGTATACGTTGTACGTTATAAAGAATTTATTGGAGACAATTTTCTATTGATTCAGGATAATGCGAGACCACACGTCGCACGAATAGACCAATTTTTTGAATGATGTAAACATACAGCGAATGATGTGGCCTGATATAAATCTCATATAACATGAATGGGACATATTGAAACGAAGAGTCAGAAAACATAATGCTGAAACTATAAAAGCACTCTGTAAGTCTTGCAAGAGGAATAATTTAAGACAGGAAGAAATAAGACATTTAATTAAAACTATGCCACAACAAACACGCGAGTTGCTAAATGCGAGAGGAGGCAATATACATTACTAATATGCACGCGCGCGCACACACGCACACACACGGGATCAGATTCTTGCCACATCCACGTCGTTGATCCTGGGTAACACCAAAAGCAGGATACACATGTATGCATATGTACACGCATGCACTTACGCAAAATTTAAAAGAGTTTTTTTAAGATTTAAAATTCACATTTTAATTTCCTTTTTGATTAAGTATCCTATACAATAATTTGTTTCTAAGTTATACTGAGTTTACAAGAAAAAGTTGTCCGTTTTGTAACACTTTTTTTAAAACGCTATAACTTTGTCCAAAAATATCGTAGAAAATTTTTAAAAATATAGATTTGTTCGAAAATTAATGAGCTTAGAAACTCATACATTTTTGTGCTAGGCAGCCGACTTCCCTGAGCAAATAAATTAAAGAAAAAAATTTTTTTCCTATTTTTCAATGTCTGTCTTCAGTGTCCGCCATTTTGTGAAAATTGTTCGTAATTAAATTTTGGTTTTCTTGGATATTAAGGAGGATGTTTACGCTTTAATTTGAATCCTTTTTCATCTCAATCCGATACTTTTTCGTTGAGTTACCGCTATTTGAAGATATTAAAAAATTGTGATAAAATTTGATAGCTTTTTTTGCGGGTGAGTATATTATATAATACATATGCATATTATACGAATATTTTATGAAAAATAAATAATATTATTTATTTCAATATTTTAAATTATCAGAAATAGTATAACTTTTAAGTATAATAATTATAAACTTTATAAATGCAGAATAATTCAAATTGATTTTTTACCACAATAATATTCATAGAACATTTTTGTAATATTACACGAATATTGAAATAATATACCACGAATATTATAAAAACGGATATAACATATAACATTAACCCTTAAACACACCGATCCTGTAAAATACGGAAACACATTTTCGGATCTGGGAGACTTTTTCAACTTTGAGAAGCTATAACTTTGATTACAATGAATATTTTTCAACAATTTTTTTTAAAATGAAAGTTTAGAATCTCAGAAATGTGACTGCGCAATCGGCATTGCCGAAAAATAATTTATTGTGAAGTTATAAAGGAAAAACCATTAAGCAAAAATGAGAAATTAGTCAAAAATCCACTTTTCCTTCAAAAAATCATATCTTCGCAACAAAAAAACTTTTAAGGACTTTCAAATACGGCGTTTTAAAGCTAAAGAGTCATACTTTCAAAAAAAAATTTGGCATTGTTATTCTTTTTAAAAAGTATAATTATGTAACAAAGAGAATATGAGGTATTTTTGGATATCTAAAAATCCACTTTTTTTAAAAAAATCATATCTTTGCAAAAAAAAACTTTTAAGGACTTTACGATACGGCGTTTTAAAGCTAAGGATTCATACTTTCAAAAAAAAAATTATGTCATTGTCATTTCTATTAAAAAATGTACTTATGTAACAAGGCGAATATGAGGTATTTTTGATTAACTCGTGTCTAAAATTGAAAATTAATGTATTTCATGATGTATTTCGGAAAAGTTCCCTTTTCTAGAGCATTTTATAGTATTCTAACTTTAGACAGAATATATGCGAGTAGCATCCGCGAACGGACCTGTTTGAACGTGTTTTGTCCAGCTTTTTTATGTAAAATATTCACAAAAAAAGTTTTACTCAAGCATTATGTTAGTCCCACAGACCCTAACAAAACTTTGCTGCCGTGCCGTTCGAATTCTAGTTGACCAATAAAGTTGATCAACCATATCAATCGAAAGAGGAGATTTCAAACTTTTCTTACCTCCTAGTCCGAACCTCCTATTTTCTTCCGTCTTTATACAGTAAGCGTTCGAAACTTCATATGGGGTCTCTCTGACCCACTTACGTGTTTAAGGGTTAATACAATATTTTCATAATATTAAAATAATATTAAAAATGTTGAATAATATTCTCGGAATATTATTTTATAATATTATTGTAATTTTTAATAATATTTATATAATATTCTAAGAATATTGTAGCGCTTATAGGGTTACGACCCATAGCCATCTAGAATACATCAGCAACTAACGAAAATTCAAGATAGAAATTAGCTTTGAAAGAAGCATTTCAAAAAAAGATTTTTTGAAGCCTTACAAATCGAGGAGCTTATTTATATGTAAAAACGTGTCATATGTTACAATCTTCTTAAATAAAATATATTTTTTCATAAAAAAATGTACCAAAAAGTAATCAGATCGTTAAAGAAAACCTTTTAAGAAAAGAAAACGTAAACAAAATTATTTTTTAAAATTGAAGTTGTCCAAAAACAAATAAGAGTAACCAAAGGACTGCTGAGAGTGTAGCGCGGTAAGCAATGCGCAGAAAATTTTCCAAATTAAAATTTCAATATATTTATTTTAAACCCATAGACATTTAGGCTACTTTTCAGGCCATCAGCATACATATTCCAAATTGAACAGTATCTCAAAGACGAGTGGTGATAAGAACATTTTCATGTCTCTCCTTCACATTACATTTTAGCACGGGATTTATAGATCCCATGAAAATGAAACACTAAACACCCTTGTCTAGGAACATCAATATAATATTAAAAATCATGCAGAGGAGAATACAGGTTACACTCGTCAAACATCACAAATAAATTAAACTCCATTCTGTGCAATGATTAACAGTAAAATAGCCAAAAACCAACTTAAATCGTATAATTAGCCAAACATTTGACATTAGACATAGAACGCAAAAGTATTTTGTCTTGAACTAAAAAGTCGTATTAATTGATAAAATTAAATTGATAAGACTCTTGAAATTAAACAAATAAATAAATTGTACAAAACGGCTAAGAGTTAGGCGCGGATAATAGAGTGTATCTTTCTTTCTCATACACACATAGTGTATCTTTCTTTTTCATACACACATAATTTAATCAAGACAAAAAATCGTATAATATTACAATATACCGATTAAGTATTATATCACACATATATCTGACATTATTATTTCACAATCAGATCAGAATTAAACTTACTTTAATTATACTTTCGGTGATCTAATTTTCTTAATTTAATTTATTGGAATTTTTAATTTTGAAAACACGTTAATTTCTTAATTTTTTTTCTACCTTTATAACTCTCATCATTCTTAATTTTTTTCTTTTACTTCCATAACTCCCATCTTTCTTAATTTTTAATACACGTTATAAAGGAGGGTCTAGATCAAGAATTACTCAGTTTTTGTAACTTTAAACCCTACACTGAAGAGGACCCAAGAATCGAAACACATGTTACATTTATATATTTTTTTCAAGTTTAAATATGTTTATTAAATGCAAATTAATAAATATGACAATGATCCAATAATGAGCAATCAATATAACATGGACAGAAAAATTATTTCACATGTTGATCTGTCACTGGCTGACAAACAATTTATTCAAATATACGTTTTAGGGCTCTTCTTCAATATAAAATCAAATATCTTAAAGCAAAAAATTTAATATTATGGTCAAATAAAAAAAAATAATTACAAATTAACATCAATAAATAGTAATAGTTGACATGGTAAATAGTCATGAAAACCAAGTCCAATTACACTAAACAATAGATGACAAACATAAAAAAAGTACAAAATTTACATAACAATACGTTATCATTATCACAAACATTCTTATACACGCTATCTCTATAGAGTTCGCTATCCAATGACAAATGATAATGGAATCGATGTCAATTTGACATTGATTCAATGTCGAAATCATCAAACTGATATCGTTTTGACATCGATTCGATAAGTCATTTCTCACTGGGTAATGTCACTAGATAGAGAGAAAAAAGAATTTTTAATATAAAACAATAAGAATTACATGAATATTAAATAATTTCACGTATTAATAACCGCGAGGTTCTTATAGACAATTTAATTCCTTTATTGATTTATTTCAGGGCTCGGCAAAAAATGCACATTTTGCCTAATTTTCAATTAACGCTATTCCCCTTACCTCATTAACCTGCACGCAATGTCAATCGGCATTTAGATTGCGCGGGAAGTAGTGAGATAAGGGGAAAGCTAAAAATCGGCCGAAATGTGCATTTTTTGTCGAGCCTTGATCTATATTCACAGATCCTTATACATTATTTAAGCTAATTGCTTTTTGTTTTTGTTAATTTTAATTTACATAGTTGTGCGAATGTAATCGAATATTCTTAATTGAGATGCATTAGTTAATTGAGATGCACTTACGTCCCAGGCAAGTATGTTTGCGAAACTGCAAGTGTCCCTCCTCGCATCTGCATACATTTTCAAGACAGCTGCTGTTTGCTACTTTCAAGGAGCATTGTTCCTTCACGAGACAATCGTTGCCCAACAGAGTCGCTGTAATATTAGAAGATATCAATAAATCTCATATTATGACGTGAAGCAACTCCTTCACTAAATAACAATGGAATATTCTTTGAGGATTTTTCAATAAGATTCTTATGTAATATAATCACCATCACCTTTAAGTTATACCTATCCCTGGCTATCTTTGAAACTTTTGCTCTGTAAAATGAATGTTCAAGGATATCGATTTCGGTCGAGAGCTGACAGAGAGAGAAAGAAAGAGAGAGAGTTGTGGTTGGAAAAAATAAAAGGATACTTCCACTTACATTCAACACAATGGGTTCCATTGTAGCCAGCGAAAAAAGGCTGACAGCGGCAATAACCCAAGTAGCAGTGACTATTAGCGATGCCAACCTCACACTCCCAGTCTCGGTTGCACTCGTCGCCGAGCCTTACACTCGTCAAAGTGGGCGAAGATGAGGCCAATCTCTACAAGAAAATTAAAAATAAATTCTACTCTTCTTTTTAATACCCTAATTTTTCGAGTTAAACTAGAACTAGGTGAGAAATTTTTTGGACTCTGACGAAAGACTTGCAAACGAGTTTCATTTAATGTTAAGTTATAAGTTTATACAGCTGTAATGTGCTTATGTATTTAATGTCTATAATTTTCATTATAAATAATATACACATTTAAAATTTTAGATCTGACAGATATAAACTTAAAGATCTACAAGAGAGAGAATTTAAAAAAAAAGAAAAATTTTTAATATTATATAAAACAATAAGAATTACATAATTTAATAATGAATAATTTAATAAATTCAATATTTAAGATTTAAGTTACGTCAAAAAATTCATATTTTAAATTTAATATTCAATTCAATTTGGTTTGCAATTAAAAACTTTACTTGATATCCAAATTTTTAGTCTTCAATTTCTTATCACATTAGTTCTCCGTCTACACGTATCGATACGAGTGACCCATCGCATTTCTTGCAATTTGCGAATACCAGGATAAACAATTCTATCACTCTTAAAAAATTACGGCATCTAGGAAACAGGCCTGGCGTATTGCTGGTCTAGATTCAAGCATGACTTTGAACCAAGGCGTTTCGGAAAACTACTAAAGTGATTCTCTCGTGTAGAGAGTAAATGCTGTTTTATGCTCTGAATTTTAATTTCTTCTTTATTTTTAACTAAATCTCGTTTATATTGAAGGAATTTCACGAAATATTGAAAAAATGAAATTTTAACTCTTTAATTGTAATCTCAGTCTTATAAACTACTATCCTGTTGCAAATTTTTGTATGTTCCTGTCCGAAATTCGTATGTGAAATTTTTTCTACAAAATCTCACAAGACCTTTTTTACAAAAATTATACAAATTCTTGTGAGATCTCGTAAGAAAAATGTTCACATACGAATTTCGGACAGGAATATACAGGAACATACAAGAATTTGCAACAGGGTATTGAAACTTTACTTGTCAATAACTTCCTTGACATCCATAAAAGACGTTCTAAACTCATAATACCTCCTTATGCCATCTATCCTTATCAAATATTGCAGTGGTCTCATTATAATTCGCTAGAAACGGTAATGTGAAACAGTTGAAAAAATGTAGCGGTCCCACAGACCGAGATTTGCCGTTTACGTTACTTTTTCGCAGTATTAAGCATGTATGTATTTTTTCATCTATGTCTTAAGTTACATATTTTAATTCTTATTTATTGATGTGATGTTATATTTTAATGTTTCAGGAAAATTCTTATAGTTCAATTTTCTTACAATTTTTTAGGATTTTTAAAATTTTTCGAATAGAAACGTTTTTTTTTTTAATTAGTCTTTTTCGAACTTTGATCCTAAATAACTTCCAAAAACGGGTCAATGTATCGACCTTTGTTTTGTACCAAAATTTTTTCTTTTATGCTTTTTCAAATGATATATTACAATATGGAAGATTCCATTTAAAATATTTAAAAACCATTTAAAATACAAATAATCCTAATATCGGGAAGTGTAACAACAATTTAATTAACGAAAAACGGCATACCGGTCGAAAGCAGTTTTTAGTTCAACATTTTTCTAGGTGAATTTACAAACATTTACAAGATTTCTCAAACTGCGCTCCGAATTGTTTTTCCGGACATTTCACATCATTGGTTATTGTGATAAATATTACCAAATGCCTCGGTGGTCAAACTGACTAAGACACTTTTCCCAGACAATTGGTGGATCCAGGTTCAACCCTGGTAGAGGTAATATTTTTCGCAATAATTTCTTTATAGTTTTTCGAGATTAGAAGGGATAGTAGAAATGCGTATAAACATAAAAAATAATTAAATTGAATCGCAATTTAATTTCGTAATATTACCGTTCAAGGTTTTTCTTAAAAATCTGTTTTTCCGGAAAAAGCATTCAGCGCGCAGTTTAAAGCATCTCGTAAATGTTTAAATTTGCATAAAAAAATGTTGAGCACTAAGAACTGTTTTTGACCGGTATGCCATTTCTCGTTAAATTGTCGAAATATTTGAGTTGAGGTCCCGCAAGAGCCTCTTGAAGGAGAGGAGGAGGGGGCGATGATCTTTACAATTCTTTGAAAAACAAGCCCCTCGAAATGATTAAACATGTATTTCACGATTTATTGTAATTTTGAATCGTTTTCGAAATATAGCGGATAAGTTCTATAGATTTTAGAAACACTTTGTATATAAGATTTTTTTTCTAATCTTCACATTAAAACATTTTTCTTCGTCTGTCTTATTTACAAATATTAAGAATAACTAAAAATATACATTTTTCACTATAAAGGACTTATAAAATTATCGGAAATATGATAGCAATCTGTCAGACCGCTATATATCAATGTGTGATTTTTTTCGAACATTACAGTTTAAGGATTAAGTAATAATAAGATAGAATAAAATATTAAGAAATTACGAGGAACATCTCATTTGCATTGAAATAATATTCGAAAATGTTTTTTGTATTAGATTTAAGTTTTTGTAACACTATTTTAATAATAAAATGCTTTATTTAATAGAGGAGAAGAGGATAATATGGCATCCATTTTCATTTTATTGAATAACTTTGTTCATAATTAACATTTTCTATTGAAACTTGAATTACATTCGATTACATTCGTCAAAGTGTTGTTTAATAGATTCTAGACTCAAAGTAATGAAATATTCATTATTTAGGACGTGATTTTTAAAAAAATAATGCACTGCATAATCGGTGGAAAAAAAAAGTGGTTGTAATATGGCTATCCATAAAAATAATTTTAAAAAATTACTTTAATTTAAAAGAAACATNTACACCTGTTGAGTATTAAGTTATGTATTTTGGTACATAGAACGCGAATATAAAAGAAAAAATTGTTTGAACGATGATTCGACGTTCGGTGTTTCGAATCGCCCTAGCGTCAACTTTGTGCATTATTGCGTATGGTCTACAAAAATAGACATCCCTTACGAAAAAGACGCACGGGTTAGAAATTGTAATCTTATACTACAATAACTACAGAAAAATACTACAATAACCACACACGAATATTACATTAACTTGTAAATATTACAATAAACTTGTGTGGTTTTTTCGCACTACGGTAAATGGATCACAGTTCAATATTACAAGATTACAATAATCACATGGATTACAATTCCTAGCCCGTGCGTCTTTTTCGTAAGGGACAACAAGCAAAATGATGTCTCTAATATTTCTAAACACCCCAAGTAGAACAGAAAGTCATCACGACGTCAAAATGATGTCAAAGTGACTGCAAAATGATCATTAAAAGTCACTTTTTGATCAATCACGATTCACTTTGATGTCATTTTGACATTATTGTGACTCGTTGTTCTGCTTGGGACCGCCCTGTAGAGTGACAATCGATTTATCGAAGAAATATTTCGATATAAAAATTTTGCTGGAAAAACCATATTAACAAAATTCCATGTTATTGTTTTAACTTTGTATAACTCGAAATGTGCATAGCTGAATAAAAAGTTAAATAACAAAAAACACTCGACTGTATGTACATTCGCGTGATAATACACTCAAGTTTAAGAATAATGAGGAAGTATGTGTAATTAAAGGTTAAAAGTGTAACTTGAAAAAGTTTAGAAGTGCTCAAAAGTAAAAATAGTTTATAACAATTGTCAGTTATTATGTATTGGTATATTAGAATCATTAAAACACGATGGGTTACTAAACAAATATCTCTATAAACAATTGTTAGAATACGTCACCTAATAATGGAGATAATAGGGATAGCCATATTATCGACAGTAGCCATAATACCCTCTTCTCCTCTACGTAAATACAATATACCTTCAATTTATACCATACATACATATTTAAAAATGTCAGTTTTAGATTACTGAATAATTCAATTTTTTAAGCAGCCGACATTTGGAACATTTTCGCTTTTTGTAGTTTGGAATTTTACTTTAAGGTATGAATATTTCTTCTTAAGTTGTTTTTTCTTTAAAAGTTATAAATATTTATATAGAGACATGCATTTCTCTGTTCTTGTCGAGTGTAATTAGTTATAACATTTAGATACAATTTCTTTTAACAATCATATAAACACTTTCTAGAGACGTTAAAGTATATGTAAGAGTCACTTACTAACTTTGTTATACTTGTAAAATTAATGAAAAAAGTTAATTCTGACACAAATAATTTATTTAATTGTGTAGATTGAAGATCAGAAAAGATAGAAATATAAAAAATTTGTAAGTGTAATTTTTTTCATTTTTACTTCATATTACAATTACATTCTTAAAGTTATTTTTTGCTCATAAACATTTAGAGGAGAAGAGGGTATTATGGCTACTGTCGACAATATGGCTACCTCTATTATCTTCATTATTAGGTAACATATTCTAACAATTGTTTATAGAGATATTCGTTTAGTAGCCCATCGTTTTTTAATGATATTAACATACCAATACATAATAACTGACAATTGTTATAAAGCAATTTTACTTTTGAGCACTTCTAAACTTTTTCAAGGTACACTTTTAACCTTTAATTACACATACTTCCTCATTATTCTTAAACTTGAGTGTACTATCACACAAGTGTACATACACTCGAGTTTTTTTTTGTTATTTAACTTTTTATTCGGCTATACACATTTCGAGTTATACAAAGTTAAAACAATAACATGGAATTTTGTTAATACGTTTTTTCAGCGAAATTTTTATATCGAAATATTTCTTCGATAAATCGATTGTCATTCTAGAGGGCGGTGTTTAGAAACATTAGAGACATCATTTTATGCTTGTTGTTTAATGTTAAACAAGGATAAAATAATATTTCTAATGAAATTTCCAATGATATTTCTAAAGTTTCTGGACGCAGGAAAATTCTAAATCAAGAAAATTCTGAACAATGGAAAATTAAAAATATATAATTTTCAAAACAAGAAAGAGATACGGCAAATGCGAGTCAAGCGCGGTTAACGGTGCGCAGTGATTAAACAACAAAATATAATATGTTACATTAACTTTAATAAACGTTTCAGCTCATCCTTCTAAGCTAAGTTTTTATAACTCTAAATGTCACGCCATGGATGAGAAAATTTCTTGGCTATTTAATAAACA
>QKQZ01004516.1:0-34836 GCA_003595255.1 Solenopsis fugax | reverse complement strand
TTTTTTTTTTTTGTAAAATTGAAGGACACTGTGGAGGACCTGTACATAACACGTTTGATTGCAAGTTTTTACGATGCATTATCTACAGGTAATTCTGTTTATAATTCATTTTACAATTGTTTATATTTTTAACGTGCAGACGCGCGTTTTAATTATTTCGACGTACGAAAATTTTAAAAGATTTTAGCAATTGATTTTTTCATGATAGTAATTGAATTCTAATTATTCTCGCCAATTCTATTAACATATGACATGGAAAGTTGTATTTTCAAAGATTCTAGCTGACGAATCTCTTCTTCGAGAATATTCTAATTCTCAGTGAATTAAAATATTTGCCGATCTCGAAACGTTGCATGATATATAATTTCATATAACACACGTAACTCGCGAAATGTTACTGATACAACGAATGAGACGTCTAATTAAATCCACGCGACTGCCTGCGTCGCACGGAAGTACTTTCGCCGAGTTNTTAAAAAAAAAAAAAAAAAAACATTTCGTGCAACGTCAAATGATTCTTATTCTTGTCGTTCCGAGCGGCAATAATTTGAGAGGCGAAAGGGTTAAGCGTTCACAGCAGGAAGTAAGAAATGTCACAAGAGTCTTCCTTTTTGGGTCTAACGACGATATTAATCGATAACGCAGTTAGGATAAATATTAGAACTGTCAGTGTTTGCGGCGTGGAGTAATGGAGCTCTCGTGCGATCAGAATTACTATCGGCATATCGGTAAACCATCAACGTCCAAGACATCGATATCTCATCGGTATATACTGCCTCAGTATATACTTCTGTTTAATATCATCTCATTCTTTATACGATATGTTACTCGTGAAATCAAACGCATATATTGAAAAAATATCGAAGGTAATCACTGATCACGCCAGAGCCCTTTTTGGGCGTCGAATTTACCAAAAGATTTAAGATAGTACGCTAGGATACGCGAGTTTGTAAGTAAAGTTTGTAAGTAGTGTACGATAACAATTAGTAACTTATTGTTACTGCTGTCCCTGACAGCTGCTAGCTTGAGCCAGGAAGGTGTCGAAAGAAAGGAAAAAAAGAGAGGAAAAAAGAGGGCGAGAATACAACATCGAAGGGGGGGGGNGGGGGGGGGAGGCGGGTTTCGATAGCCGAGGGAGATAATGATTAGTTTGAGATTTTAGGGCGGCTGTACTCCGAAGAAGGGAGGCGAATTAGCACGCGGAGACTTGTGTTGAGTTAGAGAGATAGAGAGAGAAAGAGAGACGCGGATGGCGGTTTCCCTATTATTTCGGTATTGTAGATAAAATCGGCCACTGTTATTGTTGCATTCGTGAGTATTTCGAGACTAACGGACTTATAATTGAAAGTTTGCCTTCCCAAATTAATATTTTTGTAAGCATTATTTGTACCCAGAGTTATATATAAATATACAACATATATATATATATAGATAGTAGAGCTATATCTATATACATAAATATATATCGTATACTGTATACCACGCGCGATAACACTAATATATAAAGGTACCATACACGTACATCACGAATAATTAACAAGTGTCGGACGTAATGTACACGGAAAAATGTGTATATACATACTATGTTGACAGTTATATACATTCATACAATCGTAACGTGAAAATAACGTATCCAAGCCAGGTCGTCACGATCTTTTCTAACGTTAACTTTATCACGATCGCGCGATAATCGCCTAAGAGTACGAACGCAATCGCGAGAAAACAGACAATACTACTATAATAATTATAAAGAAACGAAAGAGAGATCATGTGACAAGGGCATTATGCAGGCGCCGAAGTGTATCCGGTAGATTCGAAAACGATAGGTGACGTTTTTACCTTCGAAAGAAGGTAAGAAGGAGGCCGTCTCTCTTCATCACCTCGTGTCTTCAGCGTACATTTGAACGGTGTAAGCTTGCTTGGTGCAAAAACATTTTCTCATTGCACGGTGTTTTCAAGAATCTGAATATTTTGTCTATTTTACTATATCAGACGGCACAAAATTAAATTTCTTTTTTACTATATCAGTAAATCATAGATATATGATATCTTTTCCGACATACAAAAACAGCTAAATGCACCGCTTAATGTGCGATGAAAACGCGACAGACATTTCTTCTTGCGTACATACAACGCGAGTCTGTGCATACACATGTTGTGCGCATATATCCACGTACATATCCCATTTGATCGTAAAACTTACGGTCTCAAGTTCGACATTACGAGCCACCGAAATAAATGCCAGGATTATCGTCGAATCTCTGTAACTCGGCATTTCTTCTTGTTTATCATTTGTAAAGAAAGGCTCGACGGTCCCAAAATTCCTACAGGATATCCAAACGGTGGTATACCGAGTACATGTTAACACTGCACACAACGTGATTTTCTTTTTAATTACTACAAACTATCTGGAGAAAGTTAGTAATATTTTCGCCTTACACACGAAAAAGATTTTAATTAATATAGGTGAGTAAGTTATCAAACTAAATATTTAAGATATTTAAGACTTACTTCTTTTTATTCGAGCTTAATTTTGACGATTTTTGTAATAATAGTATCGAGAATTCACTCACAAGTGTAGTATATGACCGTTTCGGGCGATATGACGTGCCCCTTAGTACCGATACCAATAACGCGTGATTTTTGCTTGACATTAAATTGAATTTCATCAGTTAACGATTTGAATTCACTTGTTTTCGCAACTCGCGCTAACGACGTTACTATGTATCATATATACCATAGATGCAAATAAAACCTAGTCCATTATTAAAATTTGTTACTTCGCGTCATAATTTACCTTTAAAATTGAACAAAAAATGAATGTGTTTCAGCACCTAAAATGAATGTCATGATTTCTTACTTATCTCTTCATCTTCCATCCCTGGTTACTTCTTAACTTGCGACTCCGTCCGTGAAACAATGAGATTAAAAATTATATTTAACAACGATATATATTTTAACAGGGTAGGTAACTTGTTAATCATTAATAAGTTAAATGTATCATTTCCAATGCATAATTTCTATTACTATGACATAACTGTAGACTTACAGAGATACTATCTGTATTATATGTTGACTATTAATTCATTGGAAGGACGCAAGTACAGTAAAATATGACATTGCAGACCGCAAAATCTTTAAAATAAGAACATCCGTAAAAAAAGAACATGAAAGGAAGTCATTATAAGAATTCGTCGAATTCGTGAATAATTTTTACCGTGGTGAAACTCGACAGAGAGAAGACATAAATCCTACCAGCGCTCAAAAAATTGGGTTCCAGACTCCTTCGCATCACGTACAGAAGCAACTTTTGTGATTTCATTTCGTACCAGGAAGAGTTGTATCTGCAACAAACACTTGTGCCTCAATGTCGTCACCGAATTTTCAGTTTTACAAATTTAGGTAATTAAAATCTTACATTTTTTCGCGCAGTTGTATGCTATGATCAATCAATTTCTGACCTTGCACACTATAGCAGAATATATGTAGCAATTGAGCCGTGAAATATGTCATAGACTTTATCGTTACCATAATTTCCTCAAATTGCAGTGACATCTCGAATGCGATAAATGCGATATTTAATCTCTCGCTTTAATCTTACAATAGTTAATCATGTAGACGCAAGTGATGTAACATGAAATGTGCAAATGTCGCAACAAATTAATACGTACTTGTAATAAGGTAATGCTCATCGTTACGGTAATTATCATCATTTGTACGACGAAAGAAGTACTAAAGGTGTCATCAAGATGCTCCGCGAACCTGAGGCAAACAAATTTTGTAAAAGGAATTGAGGTTTTTTCTTTCCTTATACGTTTTACGTAGTATAATTGTATACTCACTATATAGCTCGCCAGTGTACATGAACGGAAATCGCGATCTTCCTATTATAGGTCTTGTGGCCGCCCCTACTATTATTCGCGGCATCATTACAATAGTTACATGATACAGTCTCGAGATGAAATCTGTGAACATTTAGGCAACAATTCGACTCCCCTTATCAACTGGGATTAAAAGAACGTAAAAGAAATGCGAGTTTTTCTTACCCAGCTATAGCGAAGAGGCTGCAGACATGCTCGATGTAAGTTATAAACATGCAATCGTGCGCGAGTATTATCACTAAAATTATACTCATGCCTACCAAAATGTGAATGAAAATGTAGAAATAATATTCTTCGCTGTCTACGAAGTAATACGCGTCGTAAATCATTATTAACGGCCGGGATTCGTTGAGCGGAAAAATGATGTTCAATACTTGAGGTAGGAGGGTTACTAGCATATACAAATACGTGCCGAAGTAAGCAAATACTGCAAAAAAAAACAAAGTAATCATCGGTTTAAAATAAAAATCATATCAAGCGATTTGTCCTTACAGCAATATGCCAAAGACAACAGTCTAGCACGTGCGGCATAGGTTTTCATAATCTCATACTCTTCCGCGCCTTCCAACTTCTTCCAATCGTCACGCAGATGATCAGTGAGTTTTTTTATCTGGAAGCTCCCTCAATGAATGTTAAATCTCAACGGATAACCGAAGATGATAAAAAGCTGTGATCGCGAAAGGTTATTCAAGTATAATTTTTCAAACGCTGTATAATGTATAAATTTCGGTATTGACAATTGACATACTTTGCTGTTATTAAACTGGCACGTATCTAGTTTCATCAAAATCATAAGCAGCAGTAGTACCGCCGGTATGGTCAGGAAAATACATCGTAAGTTTTCGTTACAGTGAATAATTTGAGCCACCTAGAAGTCGAATCGGAAAAGATTCCATTTAGACGATTTATAATTTTCATCCAGTTTGACAGAATAGAAAACTATATTTTTATAATAGAAATCTATATGCATATTCTCTACTAAATTTATTTAATTATATATCACATAATGCGAACTTAACAGATGCAAACTATATTGCCTTCCACATCATATTTTAATCAACTTTTGTACATTATTAACTTCATCATTAGATTTAAAACTAGTATCGCAAATACGTAGCAGATATGTATTACGAAAAACTCCTTCAGGACCTGTGAAATGATCATCGAAACAGTAATCACAGTCAAGAAGCTCAAACGAAACAATCTCATTCTTCCACTTTGATAAGGCCATTGGCCGGCGAGTGATAGCATTCTGTTTGGAATATTGTAATAATGATTCCGCACGGACTCCATAATTTTCAAAGCAGCGTTTCACCCTCGGCAGCACAAAGTCGATTAAACTTCCGTCTCGTCTTCGTTAAGAGGAACGTATTAATATTTTATCAGATATAATAGAGAAAAATACTACATGTATCGGAAATCTTCAACATAGCAATCCCACGTGTCATGTTTCATAAAATGTATCTTCTGCGTAGGACGTATCGATCGGAACGTTTAAAAAAATAAGAGTTCTCGAGGCATGGTGAGTCAGTGTACTTTGTTGCAATATGTAAACGCCTATGGTGACTGTCATACGTATCTGCCTGTATATTTCGGCGAGAAATTGCTACGTTCAATATTGCTACGAGGTATTACCGAGGCAATGTGCATATTTTATTTCGCGGTGATACTTAGCACGTATGACATTACGCTCTTATGTTTCAATTATTTTTGTATGTAAAAATATATTAGAATAGAACAAGACTATTTTCGCAATTAATCCTTGAAATTATTTCAAGTTACATGTGAATTATAACTGTGATTTCGGAAACCATGGAATCCACCGCGGCGTTAAAAAGATTGTCATCAATATCAGGCATATATATTCGGTATTCTTTTGTATACATATTATTCATATAAGTTTAAGAGGTAGGGATAAGGGGAGTAGGTAAAGTGACGAATTGTTAATTTTTGCAACATAATAACAATGACGAACCGGTGCTTAATTTATTAGAGACTTTAGATCGATAATAAATAATCTGTGATAGTTTGATTTCAATCTGTCCATAAGAGTAGATAATATAACAAGAAATGTGTTTTGAACGCCCATCCGTAATTTTTTAATATTTGTTCATGAGGAATGACATATTTATAACAAATATTTTTATTTTCTCTTAAAAATCACAATATTGTATAGCTAAAAACGTATACAATAACGTATTCTTTAATTTTCATGTTTCAATATTTATATTTTTTATAAACAAATAAACACGACTACTGTGAGTAAGATGACGAACGTCGTGTATGAGCAAAGTAATGCATTTGTGCATTAGTTTTTTCGGTCTTAACAGTATTCTGACTACATTTAACGTAATTTTAATTGTAATATATATCGTAATGTATTATATGTCACAATTTTAATAATTTTATTTTTGCAGATTATATAAGTATTTTTCGTTCTATGTACGTTTTTCTTTAACTAAATTGTATTATCCAAATAGTATAAAATTATTATATTTTATAATAAATCTTTTTTATTCATAATAGTACATTTTTAACTTTATTTGACTGTTTTTCATCTTATTCAGTATTAAAAGTCATCTTACCCGCATATGGAGGCAAGATGACGAAATTGACATATCCTAAAAGAATTTAAATTTAAAAAAAATTTTAGTTTATTTAACAACTTCTAATTTTTACTGATGATAAACAAGGATTTAGTGAAACTGAAAAAAAATAGATTGCTATTTTTGCATTATCACAGAAATTAGCAAACATCGACAAACCTTAAGGTCCTCATCTTACGCCCCTCTCCCTTATGTATTATGGAGAATGTATAAATTTAAATGGAAAGGGAAATGAAAGACAGCAGAGCGATTAATAGAAGTGTAATTATAATAGTAGAATCAAAGACACATGGTATTGCTCTCTCGATGAGTGCCACCGTAATGTCATCAGATGCACAAACAGTTCGAACTACTGAACGGATGCGAGAACCGTAAAGTATGACATCGAAGTTTGCAAAACCTTGAAAACAAGAACGTCGTGTCTTGCATTGAAGAAGCTCTATAATAATTACACAATAATTCTGCGCACATTACCGTGGTGAAGCTCTCCAGAGAGAAAACGTAGACTTTGCCGGCACTCAAGAAACTCGGTCGTACACTCTTCATCATCACTAGCATGATTAGCTTCTGCGATCTGATGGATACCTCGTACCAGGCGCTATTGTAACTGCCACGTTTCGAACATATGAAATGTGTGCAAAAAAGTAATAGATAAGACATTTGATAATTTCTTTCTTTCAGGTAACTCTCAAACCTTACATCTTATCGCTCATCTGAAGACTATGATCTATTAGCTTCTGTCCTTCGAAACTGAGACAGAATAAATGTATCAGTTGTCCAATGACGTACAACACGTACCTGATTGCTTCTAAAACCTCGCTGTCCTGCTGCGTGATCTTTGACATAAAAAAATCACATTCTTTCAATAAATTGAATACGAAAAACAATCATAATTAAATACGTACTTGCAGTAAGGTAATACTCATCCCTACAGTCACTATCAACATTTGCACGGCGAAAGGTACAGTGAAGGTATCCTCGAGAGTTTCCGCAAATCTATGGCAAATGAAAATAAAATAAATGCGAATGATACCTTTCCAAAAATTATTTTATCTTCAAATGGAAAATGCGTTGCATTTCTGCTTTTGCATGTGATGTTACACTCACTTTAAAGCCTCCCGATGTGCATGTACGAATAACGTGATTCTTTTATGATAAGTATCCTTAGAATCACCTGCAATCTTTATTGTTTCATTACAATTACAGAAGAGATTTTCAAAATGGAATCTGCAAACAATTCTCTCTCTCTTTCTCGATTTTGCTGACATCAGATTAAATTATGAAAGTATTTTAATATTAAATTAGTCCAACAAAAAAAAAATTAAAAGTTAAAAACAAAATGTCAACAAAATTGCTATTACAATCTTCATTATAGACGAATTTCGTAATTCATTGATTGATCAAATGCATTGCGATTCATCAATTAATGAATTAAAAAATTCACTTTATATTTATTTTTCCTCTAAATACATTTTTTTTCAATTCCTTCATTTTTAACTTTAATTTTAATATTTTATGTAATATATGGCTTAATGAAAAAATTATATATTTTTTGCATCAAGCTCTCAAGTCTTCTTTCCTTACCCGACCAGGGCGAACATGCTGCAAACATGCTCGACATAAGTTACAAACATGCAATCGTGGGCGACTATCCCGACCATAATGATTTCCCAAGCGATGACGGAGTGGCAGTAAATTTTGAAAAAGTATTCTCGAGTATCCACGAAATAATATCCCGGATACGGGGGTAGTACGGGACGGGATTCATTAAGGGGCCATACGACGTCGAGTACGAACGGTATAAAGGACATTGACATAAACGTAAATGTCGCTACTGTGCAATATACTGTAATATATGAAGCGATTTGTGAAAAAGAAGAAACGCGCAGGTAGTGAAACAACTTAGAGTATCCCTCTCATCGGCCCTCACCCACATATACCAGACAGAATCGTCTGCTGTTGTTTGCATACAACTTCATAATCCCGTATTCTTTGGGAGTTTTCAATCCTTTCCAGTCGACAAACAAGTGTTGGGTAAGCCCTTTAATCTGACAAAGCATCAATTAATCTTCTGTACTACATGTCTTTTTGCGACACCTTTACACATGTTACGACTCTTCTAACTTAATTTTCATTACTTTTATAAGTATAAAAAATTCTTTAATAACTTTTATATATTCTTTAACAACTTTAGAAAGTATTTGTAAAATTTGTTTATTTAAAAAAAGTTATTTATAGGGTAACTGTCTCAATTCATTTATTTTAAATATATAGAGGAGAAGAGGGTATTATGACTACTGTAGACATTATGGCTACCCCTATTATCCCCATTATTTATAGGTGACGTATTCTAACAATTGTTTAGTTATTCGTTTAGTAGCCCATCGTTTTTTTAATGGCGCTAATATGCCAATACACAATAGCTAACAATTGTTATAATGGATTTTTATTTTTGAGTACTTCTAAACTTGTTCAAGGTATATTTTAGCATTTAATTACACATACTTCCTCATTGTTTTTAAACTTGAGCGTATTATTACACGAAAATGTATGTACATTCAAGTGTTTTTTTGTTATTTAACTTTTTATTCGGCTATACACACTTTGAGTTATGTAAAGTTAAACACTAACATGGGATTTTATTAATATGGTTTTTCAAACAAAATTTTCATATCAAAATATTTCTTCGATAAATCGATTACTCTAAAGAGCGATATTCAAAAACATTAGAGATATCATTTTATATTTGTTATTTAACATTAAACAGGGATAAAATGATATTTTTTGTGAAATTTCTGAAGTCTTTGAACGCAGGAAAATTTTAAATCAGGAAAATTCTAAACGATTGAAAATTTAAAAAATATAATTTTTTAACAAAATACTATGTTTTTTTAAACTAAATTTTTTAAAAATTATTTTTGGGCTAATCATATTATCATTACTTTTTTTCTTCTACGATTATGCAGTGCGTCACATTTTTATAAATCACACCCTAAGTAATAAATATTTCGTTACTTTGAGTTTAGAATCTGTTAAACAACATTTTGACCAATAGAATCGTTCCAGTTTCAATATAAAATATTGATTATTAACAAAATTATTCAATAAAATGAAAATGGGTGCCATATTACCCTCTTCTCCTCTAATAATCATTCTTCTTTTATCGCGCGCGCGCACGTGCGTTATTCAAGTAATAACTTTAATATATACAAAATAAAAACAATAAGCTTGAAAATTGATTGATTATTTAAACATAATGAAAAAAATGAAAATCTATCCTATTCAACCTATTACTGCCAATCGATGTCTTGAATACTGTCTCCCGATTACTGCGGTACACATGTTCATATAATGGAATTCATTTACTGTCGGTAGTAATGCAGGCAAGCCCTAAATGATTGATGATCCCTAATGCTGCCATATTAATAAATTATTTTATAAAAGTAACCTACCATATTTTTATGCTTATTTTATTTAAATGATATTTAAACATTATCATATAATTGCTTTAGTAGATATAAAAAAGTAGATATAAAAATACTACGTCCTCGTATTTTCAAAACATACAATTTTGCTTTACTTCTATTTAGAAAATAATGGCTTCTACATTCTCAGATGCATTCTTTAATCATTTTATAAATATAAAACTTATCGAATAATTTACATCATTATCCTTAGGTTAATATGCTAATCTTAGTTTAACATTAAAATATTTTAATTACATAACGTTCTCATACTTTTTATTCTAATACTACAATTGAAAAAAGCGGCAGTAATAGACGCTAGCAGTAATTGAAACAGTTACTCTAAATGTTATAATTATAATAATTACAGTGTCCTCAGTTTTCGAAAAAAAAAAAAGTAAGCTGAGTTATTCGTGTCGAATAGTGTGTTTTTAATTTAAATACCAGCATTTATAAAAATGTAATAAATACACATAAAATTTACAAGATGTTAAAATATCTTTTTTTTAATTGCGATTTTTAGAATCGAACGTATTGGATTATTTAATTGCACAATATATATCGTGAAACATACCATGTGAGTATTTAATTGAAACGTATACACCTTTAGAAAAGTCACAGCTGTCAGCAAGTATGATGTCATCGCTTCGAATATACATCGCATGTTTGTCTTGCAGGTAAATTGATACGCTATCTAAAACCATTGCGTTTATCATTCTTGTGATAGATTCTTCTTGCGGGAATTACGTCAATTTACTTGCGGAACGATTACAGTCAGCATGGTTGCAGTCAATAGAGCAACGCGAAATATCCTTGCTCTCGGTTTCAGAAATGGCCACGTGCCAGTAAGCGACGATATTTTATAGACGATATCATAATGTCTCCGGATCTCCATAGTTCTTAGAAAAATGATACCGCGTCTTCGGTATCGCAAGATAACTACTTCGAACTTTCGTACAACCGATCGCTCACTCTCCGACGCGAGACACCAATCAAGATGATATCCCCTTGCAATAAAACCGTTATACACAGTTAATTCTCGCATAATAATTTTCTTGCGTGTCACGTCAATCAACGACCGGCACGTAGAGTTTATAGGAACAGATGGTGTTTGACATTAACTATAATGTAGCCCCAACGACGAGAGCGGCTCGTTTTCCAAGTTCCCTTCAAAGGGAACGTATCGATCAGAGTGAAATACAGTGCAATGAAATGAGTACTCTCTGTTGACAGACACGACCCTCTGTAAATGTGTGTGTTCGAAGTCTCCGAGAGACATCGGGTGAGAGAGCTTTTTAATATCGCTTAGTAATATCTATAACAAAATAGAATTTTATTACTTTTGTGTCATTACATGACATAGCAAATGTAAACATTATTTTATTCGCTGTATTATTTGTAATATTGTACTCTTGTGGAATATTTCTTACAGGAATATTTTACTACATACTTGTCATAATGGTCGGATATTGATCATGACTCGTCAAAGGGCGACAGCAATGTAAAATATTATACGACATCGAGCTCTGCACGACTTAAATGAAAACTAGGTCTTACATTATCTTGCATTATTTTGCATAATTTTACAACGTTTATCACGTTAATTGGTTTACCACGTAAAATTTTCTAAAGAAAACATGGATCCTGGCGGATAAGACATTAGCTTCGCTACTTTCTCTCATCACTAACATGAGCAGTCTTTGTTCCTTCACAGGTGTGGTATACCAAGAGTTATGATATCTAGAACATTACCATTATACATCCAAAATATAATGAGTAAGAATACAATTTACTGATTACAAACAATAATTAAATTCTTATAAACGTTTTTGTAAATGTTTATGTAAAAATGTTCTCTACACCGATTAAATTTATACTGATAAATAATTAATTTCCAACTTAATATCGTTTCTTATATCTTGTCGCGAGTTTCGAGGCTGTGATCAATCACTTTTTGTCTTTGGAAGCTGAAGTAAAACAAGTGAAACAATTGACCAAAAATGAAGACGAAGTACCTCAACGCTTTCGCAAAATCATGCAATTGTATCGAAAGCTTGAACGCAAAAAGACAAAGTTCTATTTTAATTTTTTATTACATTAAAGAATTCTTTTATATTTACCGATTCATAAATCAATCGCCAATACTAAGGAAATGCTTAAATTGACCGTAATGAATAGAAGTTAAAAAGCTCCAGAGCGGAGTTATCCTTTACTTCTTTTGTCGGAACATATGATTTTATAATGCGGGTTTTCGTAACTGACAACCACTTACACTAATTGTAAGTATATGTCTATTATGTTATTTCTGGTGTAAATATAACATTGGTATTAATAGTAGATGTGGGAGTGAATAGCTGACTCTTTGAGAAAATATGGTTTGAATTACTAGTGCATTGTATACGCTGGAAAAAGAATATTTTTTTAATCGTTCTGAATTTCGCTGAGCGATTTTCTTTCGGGCAATATATATATATATATATATATGTATATATATGTGTGTGTGTGTGTGTGTGTGTGTGTGTAAATTTACATGACACTAGTGATATTTGTTTCTCTGACGTAACGCAACTCTATTGAGATAAGCGGCCCATTTTCCAAACTCCCTCCAAACAGCACGTATAGATCAGAATAAAATAGTGCGCCGAAATGTACTTTCTATAGTGTAGAAAGCCTCAGCTGTTTCTCATGAGAATACCAGGAATAGATAAAGGAAAAAAATTGGTGGTTGCTTAACAATAAAATTAAATTGTATTATTTTTAAAATTATATTTCTAAAATTCTAAATAATAGCAAATATAATTTATTTTATTCGAAATATATAATTTGTAATATTATACTCTTGTGGAATGTTTCAGGGATATTTTACTACATGCTGTCATAATCATTAATTATTAATCACGACATGGATGACAGTAATGTAAAATACGACATCGAGCTTTGCACCACCTAAACGCGAATAATTACAGATTTTATGTATTCTTTTTATATATCTTTAGTTTACGGGGTTTTATAGCATGTCATATCAATTATTTTACCGTTGTAAAGCTTTGTAAAGAAAACACATATATTTTGCCAGCAGTCACGACATTAGCTTCCATGCTCTTTTTCATCACGAACAGGAGCAGCTTTTGTTCCTTTACGGGTATGTTAAACCACGAGCTGCGAAATCTATAAAATTATACTATTATTTATTATGTACATACAGAACAAACACATTAAATAAGAATACAGTCTGATTAAAAAAAAAAAGAAATTAAACTCTTGTATTTTTATGCAAAATGTATTTTTTATAGCTATCAGACAGCTAATTTATATATAATTTTTTTACTTAATATTGTCTTTTACATCTTATCACAAGTTTCGAGGCTGTGATTTATTAACTTTTGTCCTTGGAAGCTTAAGCAGAACAAGTGAAACAATTGACCAATAATGAAGACGACGTATCTTATCGCTTCCTCTAAATAGTGCAATTGTATCGACAGCTTGAACACAAGGAAAGTAAGTCCTGTTTTAGTTCTTTATTATATAGAATTCTAGTATTTACTCTATTTACGTAAACTCACTTGTAATAAGGAAATGCTCAAAGCAGTTGTAATGATCAAAAGTTGCACAGCGAACGCTATCGTAAAAGTGTCTTCGAGAAGTTTAGCAAACCTATAGTAAGAATACGATATTGATGACGAGTAACTATCTAATTAAAAATAAATGCATCGCTTAATATATCAAATGTTTTTTGTTAATTAACATCAAGATTAGTGGGAGAAAAATATTATTACGCACTCACTGTAAAGTTTTTTGATGAACGTGAACCGAAAACACAATGTTTTTATAATATTTGTCATCCAGACAATAGATCAAATCTTTTTCCATATTACTACGTATATATGACACATGCTCAAATTTAAATCTGTAAGTTTTAATGCAAAATATTATGAGATTTTTTTGCAAATTAATTTCTACTTTTCTAAGCGATTTTATTTATTTCCTAACCAAGCTTGAGTAGCAATTAGTTAAAAAGTTAAAAGTTAAATAACAAAAAAAAAGTTAATAATTTTTAACTTTAAGTAGATATCTTTAAAATACATAACTTTACTTATTTTATTAACTTTTCTTTAAATTAAAAATTTACTTATATATATATATATATGTGTGTGTGTGTGTGTGTGTGTGTGTGTGTGTGTGTGTGTGTGTGTGTGTGTGTGTGTGTGTGTGTGTGTGTGTGTGTGTGTAAAATAAAAAATATATTCCTATAAAAAAACAATATTTTTTCTTATTTTACATAATGTGCACAAAAACATCCTGTGCTATCTCTTATTGATCAAAATACCTTTATTAGATATCGATAATTTGTGTATAGAGCATTTAACTTCTTTAATTATTCAATTTGAGAACAATCAACCCTGTTCTTAATTGAAAAAGATGTGATCTTACTTTTGGTATAAATAATCATTACCCAACAACGGCGAAAAGACCGCAGATATGTTCGATGTAAACAAAAAACATGCTGTCGTGTGCGATTAATCCTGTCATACACACAACGCTGCCAATTAACAAATGGAAAAAAATATAGTAGAAATACTGTTTTTCGTCAACGAAATAGTATGCCGGAAATGCTAACATTACAGGACGAGAAGTATTCAACGGAAATACAACATCCAAAATGCGTGGCACGAGAGGAATTGATGCAAACGACAAAGTAGATATGTAAACGAACGCTGCAACCAAAATAAAATTAGTGAAAACGGGTATCTATTAAAATATATAATTTTTTAATTAAAAATGGTATGATACTAAACACATTTTATATTTTGTATTATTATTTTATTTTTATAAATATTTCTACTTTTTTCAGAACTCTCCTTTTATTTTTCTCTTTTAATGAATATCTATTGTATGTATAATGTTTCTGTTTGTCAAATAAAATGTTTGGAAGATTTCAATTTTTTGTTATAACAGAACGAAATTGTATCAAATAATTTAGCTCGCACCGACTGACGATTTTCTTTAGAAAAAATAAAGGGCCTTTTTTTATACAATATGTATATTTTTTAATACTTTGATATAACGTCAGAATTAAATAATATTAGTATCTTCTCTGTAACTACAGTTTTAGTAAAAATATTCATATTTTATTTAATTTAAACAGCGCATTCTCAAATGCAAAGAAAATACGTTATCTTAAATTAATGTTTTAACTGCACAAGAAAGTGAATTTTGTTGATTCTTAGCTAAAATTAAGCGATTACTTACTGCCGTATATCAGCGCGTACCACCTGCCATTTTCGGCATATCTTCTCATAATATCGTGTTCTTCCTTAGTTTCAAACATATCCCAGTCTGCGAATAAGCGATCAGTGAGATCTTTAATCTACAAACATCACCGATATATTCGAGATTTTAGATACAATATTTTCAACAGATATAACAATTTTGTCAACAAGATCGAAGATTTTGCAAAAGAAATTATTCGTGTTTATATATGGCTTAAGATAAAAATATTAACACCTTTCGTATTAATTAAACGTACTTTTCTGCTGTTAAACTGAATCGTACAAATTTTCACCACAATCATCACAGTCGCCATGTGTGGAGGGAAAAATTCAAAAATACATTGCGCATTATTACACATGACAACTTTTGCTATCTGAAAAATGCAGTTGCATTCGTTCGTATAATTTCAATTACAAACAAATTATCTTCATCAACGCGGAATCTTAATGAACTTTTATCATTGATTTTTTCTTTCTTTTTCCTAAAATAAAGTTCTCGATATTACCTGTGGAATAAATCCACTAACAAGTAAACTGAATATAATAATTCTGAAAAATAAACTCTCTTTCAACTTCTGATAAGGCCACTGACCGACCCACAACAGATACCTCTTACTGATATCATAATAGTATTTTCTATCGTGATCCATACTTCACATACAAGTGGTCGCCACGATGTCTGAATTTCGAGGCCTCCCTCGAAAGATCTTTTTCTCGTGATAAGTGTCAGTTATAGATAAATTAATATTTTAGATGCTGTCCCGCACAGTCGCCTTTCTCCCATGGAAGCCGGAGCGCACGATCGTTACACAGTCACGCGGATTTTCGTAGGTGTCCAGGCACTTGTGATAAGTATACGTCTCGCATAAATATAAAATACGTACCAATGATAGGCAGCGTTTGACGGCTGACTCTTTGAGAAATTCTATCGTTTGAATTGCGAGTATGTGAATACACTAGGAAATAAATATTCATAACTCGCACCGAACAGTTTTTATAGCTCTCGAACTAACATTCGCGAAATAAAATTTTTCAGTGATGGATAGAAACGGCATTGTTGCAGCGAAAGCTTTGGTGGAGAATGTAATTTTGCTCTTTCGATTATACGTGGAGAAATGTTACGTGACTCATCATCTTAATTAATTACTGTCGTCATCATGCAAGATTGGGAGCACGCAAATACAAAAAGCTTGGTACGATGTAGGTGACATTTATTAAATTAAAACACAAAAATAGAAGGCTTATGTCATTCACAACGGTTCTTCGTGCCGAATAATAATTTTAAATTTTTACAATGTCCAAGTCAAACTGCGCGCCGCTTATTCGTCGGACTTGAAACACAATCATGAAGCAGGAATAGTAATATTAATGCTTTAAGGAGCACATATAATATCCTCCCTCCCCGGAAAAATTGTAAAGTATTTTCTTGTAAAAAAGTAACATCTCAGCCAGGCTTCGAACCTGGATCTCCCGAATTCCTATGACTGACATAGGCCTTGTATTCTTGTGTTTTAATTTCGTCAGTTTCATATAACTTATATTGTTTATTAAATTACTTCATATTATGTGTATCACTCATGGACCTACCATCGTAAGTCCATCGTGTCACTGCTATCCTTGTAATAAAAAGTTTATATGTTAAATTATACCGATATTATTTTTAGTAAGCATAAATTTATTACTATCATATTATTATAACGACATTTAATAACATGTAACATTTTCAAATATGTCGTATTTAACGTTGTATGCAAATTAATACGAAAACTTTGATCATGATTTGCAGATAATGTTTTTAAAATGTTTAAATAATGCTTTAAAAAAACTCATGTATCAAATAATTTTTAAAAATGTATACAACATTATTTTCCGTTTAAAATTCACATGCAGAAAGCATTTCTAAACATTACTAAATATTATTCAAAAGTATCAGAAATATCAAAAAAGTTTCATACACACAAAAATTTTTTTAATGACTTTATTTAAACTCATAACATTTTGAAAAAAATAATTATTTTTTATTCACTCATTTTTCTTATTTAAAAGAATAACTGTAGCTCGTACAATTACAGAATAAAGATATTCTAATTGCTACATGGCGTGTAGGAAGGGTCTCTTGCACCCTTCTTCAGGAAAATTGATCTACACTATTCGACGATCCGGGAAGAAGGGAGGAGAGAAAGATTTCATGCATGACAAGGTAATTGAATGACTGTGTTTCAAGTCCGACGAATATGGGGTGCGCAGTTTGAGTTGGAGATTATAAAAATTAAAAATTATTATTCGGCACAAGAACAGCTGTGGCGTAGGCTTTCTTGTATTTTAATTTCATCAGTCCGATATAACTTAATATTGTTCATTGAGACTTATTTCTTTTTCCTTGAAATAATGATGTTAACATATATTACATACTCTTGTATATATAAAATAAAGACCTATTTCATTATTAAAATCAATTACTATACTATTATTATTAAATTGCACTGAACTTTCTGTTAACAATAAATGATTTTTCTTTATTTTTCATCGCTGCTTATATTTTTAAGACCTATAACTTCATAAAAATCGTATAATGATGAAATTTATAAATAAATTAATAATATTACTTTTAATATGTAGATAATTTGTTTGCGATTAATAAATAAAATAAAATAAAATAAATATTATTTCCACTACAAAATCTTTATTGCTGTAACATAGTTATGGTTGTAAAAAGACTATCCGAATTACATCACTTATCATGTGCAGGACGCAAGTACGGTAAAATACGACGTCGAAGACAGTAAAACCTTTAAAATAACAACATTAAGAGGAATTTTGAAGGAACACGTAACGCAAATAATAATATAACATCATAACTTCTTCCCCATTTCTTCATTTCCCATACCTGTTTATTTTTTTTTATGTCGGTGAAACCATGAGAGTTTAAAATTTTATTCAACAGTGATACTTTAAATGTATAAAAAATTTATATATGATTAATAAATTAAATGTAAACATTATTTTCTCTACATAATATTTATTAATTACTACAACAATTGTGATTGCACAAATAATAAAACTATCTAAATTACACCTTAAATAGATTACTGAAAAGATTCAAGTACGGTAAAATACGACACCGAAGACTGTAAAACCTTCAAAATAATATTTATCGTTCTTAGAAGAGACTTTGAGAGAATATATTCTAATAACATAACGTTAATTCGTAAATAGTCCTTACCGTAGTGAAGCTCTTCAGACAAAAGACAAAAATCTTGCCAGCGCTCACAGAATTAGGTTTCGTGCTCCTTCGCATCACATATAGGAGCAATCTTTGAGATTTCACGGGTATGTTGTACCAGAAAGAATTATATCTGTAATAATTTTGTGTCTCAATAACTGACAAACTTTCGATAGTGCAGCAAACTTTTAAAATCGTCTTACATCCTGTTGCGTATTTCTAAGCTATGATCTACCAACTTTTGGCCTTCCAGACTATAGCAGAATAAATGGAGCAATTGACCAAAGACGAATGTCAAGTACCTCATCAATTCCATAATTTCGTTCACCTGTATCGCTACCTCGAAGGCGACAAATATGATATTTTTATTTCTCACTTTAATCTCTTAATCACGAATCTTTTAAATGCAAGTGACACAACACGATTTACGGGTAACATAACACAAAATGTACGAATGCCACAAGTTGAATTGCAACAACAAATTGATACGTACTTGTAGCAGAGTAATGCTCATCGTTACGATAATTATTGTTATTTGTACGGTAAACGCAATGTAGAAGGTGTTTTCAAGAAGATTCGCGAAGCTGCAGCAAGAAAATTTTGCGAGATACACAGAAAGAACGGTAATATCAAATATTGATATTATATTACATTAAAATTAATATATTACTCTATATTAATATACTCTATTTTATCGCAAGTCTTTCTTAAAGAATTTAATAATCTTAAATTTCACTAAAATATTAATTATTTTTTATTTGAATGTTATAATAATCATCTAAAGAGCACAATGTGATTATTTTGATAATAATAGAGGAGAAGAGGCACCGATTTTCATTTTATTAAATAATTTTGTTCGTAATCAGTATTTTATGTTGAAACTTGAACGATTATATTCGTCAAAGTTTTGTTTAACAGAATCTAGACTCAAAGTAATAAAATATTGTTGCATTCACGGCACGTACACACGGTTCGCGTTACACACAGCGCGCTCACGAGCACTCTCTCGAGTTCAAAGGAACACTCACGTAGTTCAACTTCAGAACACAAGCTATTATTAAAGGAGAATACAAAGAAAAACGTATTCGAGCACCCGAACGTAGAGAGATGAGACTCTCGAAAACAGCCCGTTGCCAACGAACGACTGTCACTTGTTCGATATCGATCACTGTCATCCAGCTGTTTAATACCGATGACAGAAATCCACGAGTTCACGGACACGGACGCAACAATATTTTTTACAATTAGGACGTAATTTATAAACATGTGACGCACTGCATAAATGGTGGAAGAAAAAAAGTGGTGGTAATATGGCTAGTCCAAAAATGATTTATTTAAAAATTGGTTTAGCTTAAAAAAACACAGTATTTTGAATAAAAAAATATATTTCTAGTTTTCCATCATTTAGAATTTTCCTGATTTAAAATTTTCCTGGGTTCAAAGACTAGAGATATTATTAGAAATGTCATTTTGTCCCTGTTTAACATTAAACAACAAACATAAAATGATACCTCTATTGTTTCTGAACATCGCCTTTTAGGGTAACAATCGATTTATTAAAGAAATATTTCGATATAAAAATTTTGTTTAAAAAAACCATATTAATAAAATCCCTTGTTTAATTTTGTATAACTCGAAGTGTGTACAACTAAATAAAAAGTTAAATAACAAAAAAAACACGAATGTACATGCATAATGAAAACATACCTTATAACAATCCAGCTATTGCACTGAAAAAAAAGTCTGGTTATAACTACCAAATGTATAGTGAAATAGTATCAATGAAATATTTTGTCAATATAACCAAAAATAATTTTATTTTACTAAATGTTTAGTAAGTATTATCCAATCTGATATAAGTTACTAAATATTTAGAAAAGCAAAATTATTTTTGGTTACATTGACCAAATATTTCATTGATACTATTTCACTATACATTTGATAGTTATAACCAGTCTTTTTTTTCTGTGTGTGTATTGGCATATTAGCACCACTAAAAAACGGCGGGCTACTAATTAAATAATTCCATAAACGAAAATTCGTCACCTAATAACGGAAAAAATTGGGGTAGCCGTAATATCCATAGTAGCAATAATACCCTCTTCTCTTCTATAAGTATTAAAAGTTCTAATTATTGGTTTAAAATATTGTTATTGCCTATCTGATAATTTTTTCTCTCAACTCATGGAAATTATTGTTGAATAATATGAATATAGTTTTATTTCATACGTATGTACGTTTTAGTGCAATATTGCATACCCACTTTAAAGCTCGCCGGTGTGCATACACGGATTTCGCGATCTTCCGATTGTATGCATACAGACTATTATTCATTTCGTCGTCACAATTGGTACGTGATAAAGTTTCAAATCGAAATCTGCAAATTTCGCTCATCTAATCAGTCGTGATTGAGAGACTACAATAGAAATACGATTTTTCTTACCCAGCTACAGCGAAAATGCTGCAGGCGTGCTCGATGTAAACCACAAGCATGCAGTCGTGCGCGATTGTCACTGTCATAACTATCTCTGCACTCACAAAAATATGGGAATAAATGTAGAAAAAGTACTTTTCGTCGTCTAAGCCAAAGTAATAGGCCTTGTAAGGCAAAATTGTAGGTCGGGATTCATTGAGAGGTAATACGACATTCAGTATGTGCGGTATAAGACTAATTGATACGAATGTACAACTAGCTATATAATAAAATACTGCAAAAAAACGAAATAATTGTTCGAGATTTATTGCAATAAAAAATAACATCGAGTAATGCTTACAGCATATTGTCAGAGTAAACAGTCTCGCGTTTGCGGCATAATTTTTCATAATTTTATACTCTTCCGCGCCTTTCAGCTTTTTCCAGTCGTTATGCAGATGATCGATAAGACTTTTGATCTAAAAACACTCGCGATGAAAATGCTAAACCTTATTAAATAGTCCAGAGGATCGTAAAAGTTCGCGATTGCGAAAGTTAATTCAAGCAATAATTTTTCGACCAATATATGATATAAATTCGATATTATACTTTACTACTGTTAAATTGGCACGTGTATAGCTTCACCAGAATTGTAACTATCATCATAGTTGCCGGTATCGTCAAAAAAATACATTGTACATTTCCTTTACAGCGAGTAATTTGGGCCAACTAGAAATATCCGTTATTAAGTCCTACTTTAGATAATAATCTATAATTTGCTTTCAATTTTTCATAGAATAAAATTGTATTTATAATTTTATGTGCCATGTTCTTTCGTGTGGTATTCGCATGCGTTTAATATATATTTTATATGGGTTTTATGAAATTATAAATCTGAATTTTATCTTGAATTATATGTTGTCTGAAGCGAGTTTAACAGATGTAGACTAACAGGGTCGCCGCAAGCATGTATGCAAGTTATGCACCGTCCAATAACTCATTAATAAGAGACGTGTAAGTTAAGTTTCATAAATCAATTCTCCATTTTTAACATTAATCACTGTCAAATTTAATTTCTTTTGAAACTAGTATGTTGTGCATCATTTTAAAGAAACTATTCTACAAAATTTAAAATTGATACAATAGAATAATTGTTTATTTTCTGATATCAGTAAAATTTTTCAGTATACGTAGAACCATGTTAGTCAAGAACAAAAATGAATACATAAAATATTTCCAAAAAATTATTTTTAAATGTTTTATTTTATTTATGTTTCAAATGTTTTAATGTTTTATTTATAAAAGATTGATAAATGAAAATATTAAGAGAGAGAAAGAGAGAGAGACAGACGGTAAAATCTCTTTGCAGAAAGGCAGAGAAATTACATGTCCGCGGCAGTCCTGTAGATTACGTTATCTTGTATATCGTATTTTAATCAATTTTTTCATGCACAGTGTTGACTATTAGAATTGGTACTTATATAAAGAATACGTGATAGAAATGTTACGAGAAATTTTTCTGGAACCTGAGGAATTATCATTGAAAGAGCGATCACAGTCAACAAGCTCACTCGAAACAATCTCGTTCTTTTTTCTTGGTAAGGCCATTGGCCGATGAATGATAACATCCTGTTTGTAATATTGTAATAATGATTCCGCGCGGACTCCATCATTTTCAGTTCTTTGTTTCGCCCTTGGCGGCACAAAGTGAACTAAATTTTTCGTCTCGTTTTGTCTTTGTGAGAGATTCATTAATATTTCAGCGCGCGGGGACGAAATGGTAAGCGCAAAAAAATACTACACAAGTCAGAAATCCTTGATGTAATAATTTCGCGTGTCATATCTCGTAAAAAATGAATGCGAACGGTGGCCTGTCAATATACGAAATAATTTTCTGTCTTGTGCAACATACGGTCGGAATATTCAAGAGAGTTCTCCCGACACTGTACGACTATATACTTAGCTATAAGATAAACGCTATGGTATCTCATATGCATCCTGTGTATATATCGTTGCAATATTATTGCATAACTAACTGTCTCGTGTGACATTTCGTTTTCTTGTAGAAATAATTGGCAGAAATTCCTCTTTTTCACTTCTTTTTAGAAATACATAGGACACTGTGCGAAATGATATACTTACATCTCTAAAAGTATCCAAGATATGCAAATGCTTCATACAAAAATTTTACGGTAAAAATATTTTTATATTTAATAACATCAGTAAGTGGGAAAAAATAATTATTTTCAGAAATTCACTCTCAAAAAGATTTTATTTCTTATTTAAAAGAATAATTGCTTGCATTGCAAAATATGTAAAATTATAAAAATAAGATATTCTAAATGCTGCGAAAAATGGGTCTCTCACGCTCGCGCCTTTTCACAAGAGAATCGATTTATTCAACAGCTGAAAAAGAAGAAAAGATAGAAAGATTTCATACATATCAAGATAATTAGGATCTATTCCTTCATTTTCGAAGTAACGAAATATTGTATTATATGCTCTAAGCACACAAAATTTATTCCATTATAAAAATTTATTATTACACGCGTAATACATAATTTACATTTAAAATTGAAATAAAATTTAAAATAAATATTATAACTCATTCATTTCTTCATTTTCCATCCCTACTTATTTATTTTTTTTTTTTATTTGTCGATAAACAAAGGGAGTTCAAAATTATATTCAACAGTGATACTTTAAATAAAATGTATAGGAAATTTGTTTACGATTAATAAATTAAATTTAAATATTATTTTCTCTACATAATATTTATTAATTACTACAACAATTGTGATTGCACAAATACTAAACTATCCGAATTACACCATAGATTACTGGAAAGATTTAAGTACGATAAAATACGACACCGAAGACTGTATGACCTTTAAAATAATATCCATCATTTTTAGGAGAGACTTTGAGAGAATATATTGTAATAACGTAACGTTAATTCGTACATAGTCCTTACTGTGATGAAGTTCTTCAGACAAAAGATAAAAATCTTGCCGGCGCTCAAAGAATTCGATTTTATGCTTCTTTGCATTACATACAGAAGCAGTCTTTGAGATTTCTCAGGTATGTTGTACCAGGAAGAATTAAATCTGCAATAATTTTCCGTGTCAATAATTATGAAACTTTTCATTTTGCAAAATTTAAAATTGTTATCTCACATCTGGTCACGTATTCGCATGCTGTGATCTACTAATCTCTGGCCTTGCAGACTATAGCAGAATAAATGAAACAGCTGACCAAGGATGTATGTCGAGTTCCTCATCACTTCCGCAGTATCGTTTAATCATATATTTAATTGCATCGTCATCTCGAAGGCGATAAAAACACAATATTTTAATTTTTCTGGCATTTATCATACAACATGAGTAATAACGTGACACAATCTATCTCAAAACGTGCGAATATGATAAGTTGAATTGCAACAAAAGTAGATACATACCTGCAGCAAAGAAATGCTCATTGTTAGTATAACCATTAACAGTTGTATGACGAAGGAAATGTAAAAAGTGTCTTCAAGAAGATCTGCAAATCTATATTAAGAAAATTTTGTCACATATATCAATAATGTTTATTTTTCTTTAGACATGTACGTTCTGAAATGCAATATTGCATACCCACCGTAAGGCTCGCCGATGTGCATACACGGAAGCCGCGATTTTCCGATTGTATACGTCATCCAGAATATTATTCATTGCTTATGCAATTTAATTTAATATAAATACAAATAATTGTATTTATATGCCATGTTCTTTCGTGTGGTATTCGCGTGCATTAAATGTATATTTTATATGGATTTTATGAAATTGTAAACCTGAATTCTATCTTGAATTATATGTTGTTTGAAGCGAGTTTAACAGATGTACATTTCGTGCAATATTATTACGTGACAATTGTCTCCGCAATATTCACACTCTATACTCTTAAATAATTAGCAGGGATGGCTCTTCCTCCTTATTTTTTTGTATATAAAAATCCATTAGAACACTGTGGGTGTGCGAAACGATATACGTGTTCCCCGTAAAATTATTTCAAAAGATACATAGATTAAAATAGAGCACATATTATGAAACTGTTGGGAATAAACTTCGATCGAAATTATTCAGTTTTTTATAGAAAAAAACACAATAGAAGAGTCTGAAGAATAATTAAATAATTCCGAACGATATGTGTGCTCGAAATGGAAATCGAGATGATCACTATCAATATTTGTATAGTAAACGATACGTTTACTCGAGAACGTATACTCGAGAAGTTTCGCAAGTCTATAACAAACAAAAGATAAAATAAAGGCAAATAAATTTTTGTATTGTGAATTTTCGATGTCTCTGAGAAAGATCGGAAGGGAAAGTTTCTTTGGATCTTTAACAGTTTCTTCGATAAAATATTCGATAAAATAAAATTTCATCGAATTTTGTTTTATTAAATTATAGCAAATATATATTACTTTATTCGATATATAATTTATAATATTATATTTCTGCGAAACATTCTTCTCGCGGATATTTTACTGCCTTCTACCTTAATCGATCATTACATGTCAAAAGACGATAATAATGTAAAATACGACATCGAGCTTTGCACAACCTAGATTTGAGAACGATTAAAGGTTTTATATATCTTTTTGGACTACAAAAAATATTTTAGTAATATCTGTAATATTGATTTACCATTGTAAAATTTTCTAAAGAAAACACATATATTTTGCCAGCGGTCAAGGCACTAGCTTCAATGCTTTTTCTCATCACGAACAACAGCATCCTTTGTTCCTTTATGGGTATTTTATACCACATGCTTTGATATCTATAATATTACCATTATGTACAAAGTATACATAACAAGTAATAGTTAAATAATTAAATTCATGTAATTCTGCAGAAAATTTTCCATACCGTAAATATTTTCTTTCTTACCCTACAAATTTATTTCCAATTTAATACTGTCTCTTACATGTCGCCGCAAGTTCCGAGACTATGATTTATCAGTTTTTGTCCCTGAAAGCTGAAGCAGAACAGATGAAACAATTGAGCTATGATGAAGACGAAGTATCTCATCGCTTCTGCTGAATCATGCAGCTGTGTCGAGAGCTTGAATGAGAGGTAAAATCCACGGTTTTAATTCCATGTCATGTGTATTACGGAATACTTACACTGAGAAAAAATATTAACTTGACTAAATTTTTCAACTCGATTAAATTTGTTCAGTTCAAATATTTATGTATTTAAATCAAATGCATAAATACTTTAACTGAAAAAATTTAATCGAGTTAAAAAATTTAGTCAAATTAATAACTTTTTTTCTCAGTGTACATTTATCTGTTTGTTAGTCACTTACTTGTACCAAAGTAATGCTCAAGCAGAGTGTAATTATTAGGAGTTGTACAGCGAACGATATTGAAAAGGTATCTTCGAGAAGTTTGGCATACCTACAGTAAGAACACGATATTTTAATAACAAATATCTGAATAAAAATCAAATAAAAGCATTGCGTTTGAGAAAGAGATTATAGGAAAAGAAAAATGTGTACTACGGTATTATTATACACTCACTGCAAAGCCTTTTGATGAGCGTGGACCGAAATCACAACGTTTTTGTGATACATATAATCCGGATAATTAATCGCACTTTTTTCCATATTACTACGTTCACGTGATACATGATCAAATCTATATCTGTAAATATTTATGCAACATAACATTGTTACGAGAGTTTTATGTGAATTAATTTCTGTCTCTTCCAAGTGAACGTACACGAGCTAAAATTATTACGTTTTATTTATTCTTCTCGGTAGAATTCTATTAATTTTCTAGTTATAAAAAATGTAATCGCTTTCGGTATAAAATTATAATTATTACCTGACGATGGCGAAAAGGGCACAGATGTGTTCGATGTAAGTAAAAAACATGCAGTCGTGCGCGACTATTCCGGTTACACATATAGTGGAGGAAATTATCATATGGAGAAAAATATAGTAAAAGTATTGATTTTCGTCAATGAAATAGTACGCAGGATACGGTAGCATTATAGGACGAGAAGTATTCAAAGGAAATACGATGTCCAAAATGCGTGGTACGAGAGAAGTTGTTGTAAACGAAATGGTAGATATGTAAATGTACACTACAACGAGATCAAAATTAATCAAAAGCCAACCGCCTCTGTTAAAAAAATGTTTCTTGTCTTTTAAATAAAAATTCTGCCGCTAAAATTATTTAACACCCCTATGAGCAGACAATATTTTTTTAGTATTTTTTAAATAAAATATTATTTAAAAAACATTTAAAAAATATTGTTTGCTTATTGGAATGTTTTATTCTTACAATTACGTCTATTTTTTTTTTCTTCACAACTTTTACTAATTTTGTGTTTTATTTTTTATGTACGTAAGAAAATAAATATCTTTGAGTCTTAGCTAAGTTCAGCTAAATTACTTACAGCCGTATATCGACACGTACCACATGCCATTTGCGGCATACTTTCTCATAATATCACGTTCTTTTTCAGATTTGAGCATATCCCAGTCTACGAATAAGCGATCTGTGAGATGTTTAATCTAGAAACATCATTATATATTCGATAGATCATCAACGGTTACAACATCAACAAGATTTTGCAAGGAAGCTATTCGAATGAAGCTATGGCTTACAGATTGGAATACCAATACCGTTCGTATCAGAAGAACGTACTTTTCGTCTGTTAAATCGGTACGCGAAAATTTTCACCGGAACAATCAGCACTAACAAGTGTGGAGGTAAAGTTTCGAAGATGCACTGCATGTTATCGCATACAAAAAATTTTGCCACCTGAAATATGTGGCTGCATTCACATATAAGTTTAACTACAAACGAGTTTAATCAACTCGGTATTGAATCTTAACGAAGTCCTATTATTAATTCCTTATTTAAAAAAAAGAAATCGTGACGTTAACGGTACCTGTGCAACGAATACATTTGCATCAAAAAATAGTACAAAGATGAGGAAAAATAAACTCTCTTTCGGTTTTTGATAAGGCCACTGACCGATCCACCTCATATATCTCTTACTGATATCGTAATAACGGTCCCTGTTAGGTTCCATATTTAACGAAAAAGTCTTCTTGGCACTACAATGTCTGAATTTTCGAGACGTCTCTCGGAAAGTACTTTTCCCAGTAAAGTGTCGGTTACGAGTCGATTAATATTTCAGACACCGCTCCTTCCTTTACACGAGGGAACGATTGCATGCGATCACGCGGGTTTTCGTAGGTGACAGACCCTTACATATAAGTATAGGTCTCGTAGAAATGTCACGCGAGTATTAATAATAGGCGTAAGCGAGCAGTGGGTTTGACAGCAGATCCTGTAAAAAATACTCTACGTTTATGTTAAATGCGTTGGAAAATACAGTAAATGTCTTTTGTAATCACCTTAAACAGTTTTCCAAGTTGCTGTTCGCGATAATTTTTACAACGATAAAGAACAATGATAGTTTTTGCAATAAATTTTGACAATTGCGGTTTCGCTATAGAGATCGTGCGAGTCTACGCGAATAAAGTATAGTGTCAGTTATATAATAACAAAAAACAAATTATCTTTATTATGTTGGAATATATTATGCGGATAATTCGTATATATATATTTTTATTCGATAAAATTACGTTTATGTACTGCAAAAGAGAATTATTATAGTTATCTGTAAATTTTAATACACAGAACTTAAATTAACTAAATTCTACTAGAGAAGGAAATCTCGCAATTTGATTAAAGTTTCTTCTATACAGGTTGTATCACATTTGGAAAATACAATATCGATAGAGTGTTGATTTCATCTTTGCAACAGAACGTAAAAAAATATATATTTTTCATGGAACTAGTATTTCAATATTTTCTCAAAGCACTGCTGCATAACACAGTTTCACTTACCTGCAAATCTTCGTGAAAAACACTGATCCTCGCTGCCGGCTCGCCATCTGAATTAATTATCCGTCGTCGTCACGCGAGATTGGGAGCACGTAAAACACAAGGCTTGGTAGGATATACAGATGACATTTATTTAATTACTTTATTATTTATGCTACTGAATGCTATACTCGTAATAGGTATTTCTATAATTATGTCGATAGATCATGCGTGAATCCGTAGAATGCGTGAGGTCTGCTGCGCGAGTTTTACAGCCCGTGTGTGAAACGCGTGTGTTATAATGGTTACGCGATGTAAATTAATTACAAGGGGAGAAGGGGTGGGCTGGACGCGAGGGTGGATGGGAGGGTGGACGCTGCTCCGAATATGCGGACGCGCCCTTCGTCGAACAAGTCGCCCCTCTCTCGACGAATCGTCGACCACGCGCGATCAAACTCCTGCCCGCTCCGATTTCTCCGGCTCCGGATCCGCGAAGAACTGTGTGTGCGCGACTCGATTTATAATACCTAAGTTTCTCTCTTTTCTTCATGCCCTTCATGGTCGCGATCGATATCGGATCGGTCCCTCTCGATCGCGAATGCGTAAACTAATAAACGCGGGCTCGATCACTATCTCGAATTTCGCTTTCAACTCTCTCACTGGCGGCTTGGCTTCCTAATTTTTATTTAGCCGTCACGAGGGAATTGCAACTGACAAAAGAGAAATCGCCATGCCGCGTCTGTTTGTCGTGACCTAATAATTCACTGTTGCTTAAACTAGTGAAAGAGTTGAACGCGCTTTTCCTAGGGAAGATTCTCTTTTTTTTTTCCTTTTTTTACACTCACACGCGTCACCGCCGAAATATATTCTTAAATAAGGAATGCAAGATGGACGAGATAATGATCGAGTCCGAATACATACATTTAAGAACTTAGCAATATACATATACAAGGACGTATGTAACATAAGGCGCAACTCCCATCTAGGGATTGCGATGATCCATTGCCATCATCTTATCCGACTTGGACTAAAGTAACTCGACAATAAAATTACCAGTATGCTTCTCCGTGTTGCGATACATCTCGATTGATCTCATTTAGATCTGTTCTTGTTAGCTGCAACTCTTATCACGCTTTCTGCACTTAAAACGAAGCAACTATACGTTTACGCTTTGGAAAGAGAAAAAAGGAAGAGGAAAAGCGTACAAGGTGCATCCAGGAAGAACAGACTAAACGAATTAAGCGCACAGAGAGAAGATCCGCAGAAAAACTTCTTATGGAACTCACATATTCTATTCTTTATACAAAATACCATGTAAGATATCCTGAATTCAACGCTAGAGAGAGAGCGATCGAGATTATCATTTTTTTCTCTTATCTTCTCCGAAAATAAGATATATATATATATAAAATCAGCGGTGTATTAAATTAATTCTATAATTTATCGTGGAACTACTGGGTGCGTTTTGATTTTATGAAAGAAACGATGCGCTTGAAACGAGTTTTAACAAACGTATATAATTGATGATCGATGATACAACAGTGAAATTCGATTATTTTCTGTATTTTAGATACCTGAATCTGAATGGGATGTCATCAAAGCAAAAACGAGTATGTCGACGTTAAGTGGGAAACGCATCGTATATAAAATCTAACAGCGTTTTCTGTCGTGTACATATTATTCTCACGTACGAATTGGAATCATATAAAAGTGTCGCGCTCGACCCAACAGTCATTGTCTATTAAGATTGTTACAATGGAGGTCCCAACAATCATTCATGACCGGTCACAAAGCACAATGGCTCAGACACGTAATCATTTTTTTCTGGTATATTTTCGTTAATTCAGCCATTAGATACACATGTTTCTCACAAATTCTAAGTGTTTGATGACTTAAGATCCAGGTAGCCGCTATGCATCAATATTATTTAACATGAATTATTGTGCAATAATATCGTGTAAGGACTGTGCTTAAATAAATCGAAATTGCACTACTCGCGTGAAAGAATGACAACGCGAAGAAAGAAAGAATATCACAATATGATTAATAATTAGAAAATAATTAATGACAACATATACTTCGATCATCTTTTAAAATTCGTTAGAATAAATATTAAACGTGCTAGAAATTGAAATACACATCATATAAGTCACGATTAATCACAGTGTGTTAATTTTTCTTCAGTGGGGTAAAGGAATTCGTGAAGGAATGTTAATTTCCACGAATACCCAAGTTTGATTTCATAAAAGGAGCACGGAGTTATTTAAAGATAAGTTAAACTATGTTCGCGATACGATACCGCGAAACGTCACTGACCGCCAATGATCATCGCAAAACAAATCGTGGAAAAGTATAGGTCCTAACAGAATACTTTGTAACCGGCTACAGGTTGATTGAACACCCCTTCCTTCCACCGTAAGTAATTTGCTCGGCTCATGGCGAGAATCGCATACTTATCATACGATAGAAATGAATGTGGTCCTCGATCGTGACGGAATACCAAGGATTTCCCACGTTTCGGCGACGCAGCTTTCGTCCTCGCGGTCGCAAATGTCCTATCATGCCATTGCTAGCGCTTTTATGTATCCATGACTATACGACAATGTCCTTCTCTTTTTGTTTTCCTTTTTCTTTTTCGGTTAATCCCTCTCGTGGTTTGTGTCGCGCTGTCCTTGTTCTTGGATTCTACGACGACCTGGACCACTTTGTATGCGCAATCTCCATCGATGCAGCGGTGACGATGTTAAATGTCGAGGATCGCAGTCAGTGATCGCTCTCTGGTAGATTGGATGGTTGAGAATTGTACCCTCGAATCGGGTTTCAATTAACGATAAATTTTTCACAGTCTCATTGGCTAATCAGACTGGTGTGTCTGACTATTTTCAAATCATAATCGAATCAAGCTACAAAGGAAGAGTTAATCATAGTTAGCTTGGACGACTAATCCAATGGGTGGATCAATCTAGATGGATCGATAAATCCAATGATTGTACGAATTTGGCTGTATAACAAGAATCTCAATGGAGATTGTTGTACGGAACAGATGACGACTGCGATCAAAAACATCATTTAGAAAATTTCGCGGACTTAGTCTGAAAACGACCGTGATCTTGATCGTAAAAATTTCAAAAGAGTTTAACCTTTATGCTAATATAATACTATCACACATACACACACACACACACGCACACTTTCTCTCTCTCTCTCTCTTTCTCTCTCTCTCTTTTCGTCATGTACTAAGTAAGATACTGGAACAATACTCGCGGTCGCAGCCTAAGGGTGAACGTACGCTAAGCGAACGAATAACGTACGGTAAATGCGAGTTTCTCAGCTTGTTAAAATTCGAGAAATATCTACCTCGTAGAAAATGCAGAAAAAAAAAAAAGAAAACGTTCGTTCCGCGAGTATCCGATACGCGTTTGATTCGACTGACTTGGAAGTTTCAAGCTTAACCGCGTTACTCGTTCGCTCAGATTGGCATATCCACCCCAAGGATAACAACACTCTATCAATGTTTTTCGATACTGTACAACATCGCTCTGTGCGAGAACGTCGGCTGACGTGAGAGTCGCGCGAAATTGATGCTCTCTTTCTCTTTGTCTGTGTCTCGAAGATCTCTCCCATCCTGACATCGTCGTTCTCTTCCTTGCAGTAACGCGCGACAAAAAGGATGGGTCGCCAATGCGCGTAGGAGAGAATCTCTCTCTTGCGCCCTTCCTCACGGAGATCGATCTACGCCGTTCGACGGCTCGGAAAGAAGAGAGAAGAGGAAGATCTTATACATGGTGAGGTGCAGCAAAGGTTTCATCCGTGAGAGGGATGAATGGGAGAGGAAACGTACGAGGCGGGAACAGTGGTTCTACGACGGGGGGGGAGGGAAAGGGGCAGAAAAAAAAGGATGGAAATAGTTCTTGGACTAAAGGAAGAAAGGAAATCGATTGCGTTTATCTCTTATATTGTTAATTTGGTCTCGGGGTCCAACGACTCGTGAAGAGTTATTGTATGAAATAATCGGGATGGTCTGAGTCCTTCTCAAACCTCTTCGCCTCCTCCTGCATGCTCTCCTTGATCTTCAGGATGGCCGCCGACTCGGTCTGATCCTGCGAATCAACCAACACCAGGCCGGTTACACGTAAACGATCAGGCAAGCCCATCAACCTTGCCCAAGTTTTTCCGCGCGCAGCGTCTTTCACCAGCGAGATTCGCGGGACTCTCGGTAAGCGCGCGTCGGAATTTTTTTTTCCCAGTAGGGTGATCCGGCGGTAGTCGGAGCGGGTAAGACCAGGAATCTGCTCGGTAATTTCTTCCCGGATAACAACGGCGCGAAAAAAAAAACGTACCCTCGCGGACTCGCGGGAGCTACGACGGCAAACGAAACCGAGAAGTCCCGCGAAACAAGATCCGTCCTCACCCCCGTGTGCGAAAACGCTGGCCGGTGAATAAAACGCTTTTAAAAGCGCAACGTGATGGCGGTGCGTCGTGAAGGGGCCGGGCTCGTGAAACGAAAAACTCCGTGGGACAGGACAACTGGGGAAGGTGTCGGTCTCGTTGTCGGGAAACCGGAAGAAAAGTTGGGGCTTGAGGTACTGTTTGCTTAAGGGTGCTCTGACCCACAACACATGGACGTTACGTAAGATAGTGAAGCCCGTGTCGAGCCGAACATAATACAGCAATAAGAATAATAACAATAATAACATTAATGATGATGTGATGATGATAATAATAATAATAATAATAATTGAACACAACGAAAAAAATCATTATCGTCGCCTGCCCCCCCACGCACGCACACCTCACCGACTATAAACGACAGGTAGTATAGTGAAAAAAAAAGGTACTCTAGAGAAACTCGACGTGTCGTCCTTCACACACTTATGTTTTTTTCCCCCTTTTCAGCGGAAGGAACCCTTCCGCCCCTTTCGGAATTTTTGTCCCCGCTTATTTTTCGTGTCTCGATCTCGCAATCCATCGATACGCTTTGCGCTGACGCATCCATGTGCTACAGGTCAGTACAGGCTAGTACTATATACAGCTATCTGTTCTGCTCTAGTCCGGTTTTACGTATTTCATACGCAGTGAATACGAGAAAAACACTCGAGAAACATTCAACGAGAGTGCAACATCGATCATGACAATGTGTTCCACAGCCGCCAGCGATAGTAGTGCAACGTCCGACTTAGCAGAGATCAGTGTCGAAGGATCATCGATCTTGGTTTAAAAGCAGTGATTAAAGGTAGACACTGATCATGCTTAGCCGGACGGATGGTACGAACAAAGTGACGAGTGAAACACAAGTGATGTGTGTTGTGTGATTAGCACAAGTGCAAATACACGGAGACGGATAGTTATATATAAATACGATGATAGCCAGCACCCCTCGGATTGAATCGTAAATAAAAAAGAAAAACGCAATGATCTCAGTGTAACAGGATTACATTTATTGTCTCGATCTCGCCTGGCTTATAGGCATATATTAAGTATGTTATCATTCAGCGATACGTTCGGCTTACAACGAGGAGTATATCAAGTAAGTTGGCATTAAGGGTACCAAACCGCGCCAATCCGTTCCGCGAGGCTCTACCGACGAACGGAGGAACAACGTCGTGCAGAGTAGGTCGACGTTAATGTTTCCGCTTGAAACGGAAACGACAATTACGATTTTCGTCAAACGAGTCGCGTTCGAGCTTCGTACCCTCAATGCACCGCTTTGCCGAGTTTTTTTTTCTTTTTTCTTTTTTTTCTTCACTCATTGACTCGTGTGCTGTACGTCCTCGCATTAAAAAGAAAAGATTATGCGACTCCACGAGCGCGCGTGTACTTTCTTTTCTCCGTTTGACGTATGGGGCGTAACGGCAAGACGGCAAGTGCTCCGGGATAACGGCAAGCAGTGCGCTCTGCGAGGCTATCCTGCAATGTCTCACGTGACAGGCAGCAAACAATTTCCGATCAAAGTCAAGCTTTAATTACAAGATAAAACCCGCCACCAACCTCGTCCGCGCGTCGCAAACTTTATCAAATAACATCTCGTCAATTTTATCACCCCGCGATATTCGTCATTTACCACCTGTGCCATGTACTCACGCACATATGT